>ML344338.1:1590-24787 GCA_005239505.1 Nicotiana paniculata | reverse complement strand
GGTTCTAAGGATCAAAATCCTAGAAAAAGGAAAATAAATGATCAAAATGACACTACGAAAGAGTTTCACGAAGAAATCCACGATTTAATAAATTATGAGATTCATGAGGAAACCATTGAGCCCGAGACTCAAGAAAATAAGGAACTATCAATAAATCCAATCGATATTGAGACAAATTTGAATCGAGTGGATATAGTGGTGGATTATGTCTTTGCATATAATGTTGCATCTAGCATTATGCAAAATAGTGAAGATCTTGAACCTCAATCTATTAGAGAATATCGACAAAGACGTGATTGGCCAAAATGGCAAGAAGCAATCCAATCATAATTGAATTCACTTGCGAAATGTGAAGTTTTTGGGCCTGTAGTCCAAACACCTAATGGTGTTAAGACTGTTGGCTATAAATGGGTCTTTGTACGCAAGAGAAATGAGAAAAATGAGGTACAAAGATATAAGTCACGCCTAGTTGCACAAGGATTTTCACAAAGGCCTGGTGTCGATTATGAAGAGACATATTTCACATGTTATGGATGCTATAGCGTTCTGTTATCTCATTAATTTTGTTGTCTATGAAAAGCTTGACATGCATTTAATGGATGTGGTTACCGCCTACCTTTATGGCTCACTTGATAATGAGATATACATGAAAATTCCTGAGGGATTTGAAATGCCTAACACACATAATTCAAAATCTCGGAAAATATTTTCAATCAAATTGCAAAGATCTTTGTATGGTCTAAATCAATCAGGATGTATGTGGTATAATCATCTTAGTGAGTATTTATTAAAGGAAGGTTATATAAATGATGCCATTTGTCCATGTGTTTTTATAAAGAAAACAACATCGGAATTTGTTGTACTTGCCGTATATGTTGATGACATAAACCTTATTGGAACTCTTATAAAACTCTAAAAGGCAATTGATTATTTAAAGAAGGAATTCGAGATGAAAGATCTCGGAAAGATAAAATTATGTCTTGGTTTGCAAATTGAACATTTAGCAAACGAAATTTTTGTTCATCAATCTGTCTACATAGAAAATATACTAAAACGGTTTTACATGGATGGAGCACATCCATTAAATACTCTGATGGTTGTTCGATCACTTGATGTGAATAAAGATCCATTCAGACCTCAAGAAAAGAATGAAGAACTATTTTGTCCTGAAGTACCATATCTTAGTGCAATTAGTGCACTAATGTATCTTGCTAATACAACAAGTCCTGACATAACTTTTTCAGTTAATGTCTTACCAATATAAAGCTCTGCTCATACAAGGAGACATTGGAATGAAATCAAATACATATTACGGTATCTAGAAGGAACTACCGATATGGGCTTATTTTATGGCAATAATTGTAGTCTCGATCTTGTTGGTTATGCTGATGCTGGGTATTTATCTGACCCACACAAGGATCGATCTCGAACAGACTATGTGTTTACATGTGTGGGCACTGCCATATTTTGGCGATCGACTAAGCAATCAATTGTGGCTACTTAATCTAATCATGTTGAGATAATTGCTATTCATAAAGCAAGTTGAGAATGTGTGTGGTTGAGGTCTATAATACATCTTATTCGAGACAAATGTGGTTTGAAGTGTGACAAACAACCCACGATTTTGTATGAAGACAATGCAAGATGCATAGCCCAATTGGAGGGAGGATTCATAAAAGGAGATAGGACAAAACATATTTCACCAAAGTTATTTTTCACACATGATCTTCAAAAGAATGGTGATATCAATGTGCAACAGATTCGTTCAAGTGATAATACAGGTGATTTGTTCACAAAATTTCTACCGACGTCAACCTTCAAGAAACTATTGTACAAGATCGGGATGCGAAGGCTCAAGGATGTGAATTGATGCTTTCATCAGGGGGAGCTAATGCATGTTGCACTCTTTTTACCTTACAAGGTTTTGTCCCATTGGGTTTTCCTTGCAAGGTTTTTATCGAGGCAACCAAAAGGCGCATTTCTAAACATGTGTACTCTTTTTCCTTTTCTAGAATTTTTTTCCCATTGGATTTTATTTTAATTAAGGTTTAACTAGGCACATTATTTGTTGAATAGACATTCAAGGGGGAGTGTTATAAATAGAATTCTATTTAGAGTGAATGTCTATCTTTTAGAGAGTTTTACTTTGTGGCTAAGTCATTTTTCTCCTATAAATAGAAGGGTCTTACCCCATTGTAAATCATCCCAAGATTCAATAAGAATTTCCTCTCTCTCTTTCTCTGCAATATTGATCTTCTTCTATTATTGTTTCATAATAGTCCATTGTTTTTTAGAAACATTCAAAAGTATTTTTATCGCTTTGCGTTTAAGGGTATGTTTGGTATAACAAGAAAATATTTTCTTGGAAAACAAGTAGTAATCTTATTCATTTTTCGGTGTTTGGTACGTAAATTAAGGAAAATAACTTCTCAAGAGTATTTATAAATAATTTAGATACAATAAATGTGAAGCCATAAACTTTTAAACCAACAACCTTCCGAGCCCACAAATTTTATAAACTTCCGAACCGCTAAACTTTCGAAATCGTAAAATTTCGAACCCGTAAACTTTATAATTTCCAAACCCGAAAACTTCCAAACACATAAACCTACTCATAATTACATGGTCATATACAATTTACCAATTGTATACATATGAGTTTTAAATGATTATCTCGTTATATTAGGAATTGAATAAGGAATATCAGTTATTTCCCCATCCCTTTATACTTGCACACACACTCTCTCTCTCTCCGTCTCTCTCTCTCTCTCTCTCTCTCTTTATCTCTCTCTCTCTCTCTCTCTCTCCTTGTGTGTTTTTTACCCAATTTTTCTTCCTTTGATGTTCTCTGTTTTTTATGCTATTTTGTTGTATAAAGTTTTAATGGAATTCATCAATGAATTTCAATCGTTTGACTATAGAGTTTTAACTTAGCAATTTTCTTTCATGTTGCACAGTTGATGTTTGAATTAAAATTGTCAATCAATAAATTATGAATGTGTTTGATTCTTCATCATTGACAACCGAAGAAGAAGAAGAAGAAGAAGAAGAAGAAGAAGGAGAAGAAGAAGAAGGAGAAGAAGAAGAAGGAGAAGAAGAAGAAGGAGAAGAAGAAGAAGAAGACATGGCATACAATATACTTACGAAATTATAATAAAGTTATATGCAAATTGTATTTAAGTTGTATTATATTGTAGTTATATATTTTTTTATTTGAATGTTGTACGAAAGTTAAAAAATAACTGTATAATGTATGAATCGATGTAAGAAATTTGTATTTTAGTTGTAAATACTATCTTTTTACATAAAGTTGTTAATATGTATCAAAATTGTATTAAGAGAGGAAGTTTTGCTTGAAATTTCAGAGACGAAGAAGAACACACCACATACAAAATATATACAAATCATATACAAAATACATACAAAAGACATATTGTATAAAATTTGTGTGAAATTTTATTTAAGTTGTAGGATGTTGTAGATGTATTTAACTGGGTCAAAATAATGTATGAATGTAGATAAGTTGTACATATGTTGTATAATATATAATTAGTTGTACACAATTTATTTTTAGTTTATATATTGTTGCAGATGTATCAAATTTGTACAAAATTTATTTTTTAATTTGTAGATGTATCAAATTTGCACAAAATTTAATTCTTTCTAATCAAAATAATTAAATTTATGAGCACCTTGTTAATACTCCTACTTAGGGGTGTTCAAACCGAACCGGAAAACCGCACCAAACCGAAAAATCAAATCAAATCGATTAAAAAACCGACAAGGTTTGGTTTGACTTGGTTTGGTATTGAGTAAAAAAATCCGAACCAAACCAACATATAAATATATAATTTATATATATATAAGACTCTATATTGGATTTTCTTTTAAAAATATTGAAATATTTGGGATCCTCTCACGTGTTAACCTAGAAAGCGTACATTAACGAAAATTATTGTTAGACGTCTAAGAAAATAACTATCATGTATTATTTAAAACATTCTCCCATTAGAATATTTAAATAGATCATATGTTTGTCAAATTTTTCAATATTTACTAAACATATATTCACTTATCAAAACTTTATCTATAACTTTAAAAAAGTAAGATTTGAATAATATTCATGTAACAAAAAAAAAAATCGAAAACCCGAAAACCCCGACAAAACCGAACCAATTGATTTGATTTTGATAAAAATCGAACCAATCCGGTGTATGTACACCCCTAGTTAATAGTACTAACTAAAAGTACTAATACTTAAAAATAATCAGTTACTGTCACTCTAATTAATAGTGATAAAAATGAATTAATTTGAGAGATTAAGCTTTCTTTCTCTTGGCCATCGTTGTCATCTCTATGCTGCAGGAATTAAAATGATTTGTTGGGCGAATAGAGTGAATTGACCAAGAATGAATCTGCTATTCAAAATATAGAGGTTTTCAACCTCTCTTATATTTTTTTTTTGTCTGCATCCGTATTTGAGAGAGAGTTATGCTTAGGTCAGTTCATTCAGTCAACTTTTTTAGTAAGTCAAAAGTGAACTTTAGGTAAGTAAGTAGTCCCAGTATCAAATTCATAAAATATTCATATCTGGCACTTGAGGACTAAATAGATACAAACAGGTGCAAATTCTGCATCACCACAAAAAAACTTGGTTCTTTCGCTCCTTGCTGTCGGAGCGGCATTTCTAGGCCCCTTCCCGGCTACTGGATCACTCCAGTACTTCGGGTACTACAGACCCTCTGCCATCCATTATATCAAAGCCGTTTCATGAGCGGGGAACTAGGCGCAGTTCTTTAAATCAAACGTTGAATGAAATCGATTCTTTTTTAGATATTAAAATCTAAATCATCTGAATGCACAAGGACTATATATAAAAATCCTCGTGCCAGAATCTTCTCCCCTATTCATTCTTGGCAACGTACAGCGTTGTACGACTATACGCTATTGACAAAGCGCATCAGAGACTCTAATTTATTGCCTATCAATCTTTCTTTGTATTTGTATATATGGCTACATTTTTATTTTTGTTAACCTTCTATGCTTATAGAAAGGGGAGATGAGAGAAAATAAGAAAAGGATATAACTAAATCCCTTAATTTAAGGGATTAATAATAAATTGTACGCAATCCTTATTTAGGACAAGTAATATACAAAACTGATAATTTTGATAAATAAATTTCAAATATCATATAGGAAGGAAAAATTCCTAATTGAAATATGAGTTTTTTCCATCTCTTGAACATAGCAAGACATTCTTTAGGCTTGTATTTCTGAAATCTTACAAAGTGCAGTAGCTTTTATCAATGTCTATCACCAGTTTCCAAATTTTTCAGGCAAAACATACTCTCTCCGTCTCATATTGTCAGTCGTGATTACTAAAAATAGTTGTCTCAAATTATTTGTCATTTTGGAAGTTCAAGACAAAATTATCTTTTTTCTTTTTTACCCTTAGTAATAATTATCCTTGAAGACTACAAACACCTTAATTATGAATAACTTTGTTCAAAAACCAATGAAGAAAGATTATAAATTAAGACATGAATAAGGGCAAAGTAGTCAAAATCACATCCTAATTAATTTTTCTTAAGGGGCGTGTACAAGAGAATCATGACATATAATATTAGACGGAGGGAGAAGAACTTTGCACGAAAAACCCAATAAGCTAGGCCAGATATGCGGGATATACCTCTTATTGTGTCGATGGTCTATCAGAAACAGCCTCTCTACTCCTTCGGGAGTAAGGTTAAGGTCTACGTAAACACTACCCTCCCCAAACTCCACTGGTGGAATATCACTGGGTTGCTGTTGTTGTAGTAGTAGTACATGGGCTACTTCAAAAAAATACTTCTAATTTGCAGCATCCAAATGAACTATACAATGGGAATGTGTCAACTTACATTTAAAATAGAACTGAAACCACATATTTCAAGTGGTACATGTGTGGTTTCTGTGACAAATACCCTTGCTCTATTACCTTGTCTCAGTGGCGGAGCCAGGATTTTCATTAAGGGGAATCAAAATATAAAGAAACAAACTCACCAAGAAGTCAAGGGGTGTCATTATATAGTATATATACATATTTTTAAAAAAATTACCAAGCTAAACAGTATAATTTTCAGACGAACACCCCTTGGGTGTTTTCTATACATGCTCTCTGTTAGTTTTAGAAAATGTACAAGTACAATTCAGCAAGAATCAACTATCAATCAATTGTCAAGGCATGTTGATCTCACCAACATTTTCTTCATTCTTGCTCTCCGTTTCTTCAACTTTCAATCTCTGCCAGATTGGAATAAAGTAGGGTGTAATTAGGCTGTAGATGACAATTTTTTAGATCGATCATAGAGTGAATTTTCAAAATACTACACTGTGTGTTTTGTTAGGTTCGGAGGATTAAGGTATTTAATTTGAGCTCACATTAGCAAAAATCTTTCATGTCCAGAATGAATCATTAAAGGCTTGAAAACTCTGTACTTCTTCAGCTTCTCGCATAAAACTTATAAAAAAAAAAAAAAAAAAGAAAAGTTATCCTCATTTGCTCTTTTTTCTCTCTCAAGCTATGAATCATTTTTTCCCACAGGTAGAAATCAAGCGACAAACCTTTGCTGCCGAAGAGTTCTCATTTGACAAGCGTGTGAACATTGTTTTGTAGAGCTTTGCGTCTTTCTTATTGCTCTCTACTTGGATTTGTTTCAGTGTTTTCTGTATCAGTTTCATCTCCCTGAGCAGCAGGAACTCTTTGATTCATAATAGTCAAAATAAAAAATCTCCAACGATATTTTAAGTCATGAGTTGCATTACCTGTTCTGTGGATCAATTTCTAGGGCCTTCTTGATATCCAATTCTGCCAAGTGCAGATCAGCTGTTTCCATAAAAGCTTGTGCTCTCCTATATAATGCTTTCACATTGCAGGACTCAATTTCTAAGACCTACAAGCGATTAAAAAGGATAAGGATGAAATTAAGCCCCGCTTGCGTGGATTTGAAATGACTGAGATTGCAAATTAAAAGAACGAATGCTTTTAATCAGCTAAACTTGCATCAAGCTTTTTTCGTTCTTCAGCATTTGAAACAGCTAACGAGAATTACATTAAAACGCGAAGGGAAGTACATAGCAGCAGGGATTTGAAGACCTACAACAGCTCCTGCTAGAGAAAGGGACGAAGGGAGAGAAAAGAGAAGAAACATAGTAAAACCATGACACTTTAAAAAGAAAACATATTTCTAGTCCAACGTATATAGACAATAAGTGAACTTGCCCCATCATGCATGATCATACTCTTGTCACACTACAAAAACCTGCCTATCCATCCAAGTAACATGAAAATAGAGTTGTTCGGTTACCTAAGTACATTACCTTGGAACATAGCTTAATTGCTTCCTGGAAATCATTTTGTTTGAGACAACAAGCAGCACCATTCAACCAGCATGACACTCTCAATGATTTCACTAGCCTTTGATCATCATCTTCAAAGGTTCCATCTTCATTAATATAATCAACAGCCTGAACGAAAAAAATCCAAAAGAAATACGCACACAAATAATAAAGCGTTTCATGAAAAGTCACACATTCTAAACATTGATGACCAATTCACTGAGATACCTTCTCATATTTCTTCATTGCTCTTTGATACTTTCCGTTTTTGAAGAGTAGATTGCCCTCTTCTTTCTTCCGTTGGGACACTTGGATTCTCTCATGTTTATTCATTTCCCAAGGATCCTTTTCCTTGTCTCCCAAAAGGAGAAAGTTAGAACTTCGTATAATTTGTATGTATCAACCCAAAATGAGTAAGCGAAAGAAATTTCGTAAAATGGTTTTATGCAGTATCAAAATTTTGCCATTAAAAGCTTATCAACTTGAAATACAGGCATGTATAATGCATCTAATAACTTCTTTCCAGCTAGAAATATGTTACCACAGAAGAAACGAAGGCGCCAAATCATACCTGAACTATCACAAGATATACCAAAGGAGAGAAAGGAGCTTTTGGTGAAGACAGAAGAGACTTCATGGATGTTCAGAAAAAGTTTTGTTAGTGGCTAATTTGTTCCCTAATGTGTACTAGGAAATTCTCACAAGTCTGAAAAATATTAGGGTCTATTTATAAGACTTAAATCTTGTCACAAAGAAGAAAAAACACAGCAATATATCTACAAACTTTATTTATCAGTCCTAGCAATAATGTCTGTCACCCTATTGGGTGATGTTAAGGTTTCTTCATATGCTCAATCCTTGCAAATTAACTACGTTTTCCTAACAGAACTTTGGCCTACTTGTTTGGATCATTTACCTATCGTTGCAGTAGGATAGGTAACCATGTGTACTAAGCCAAATATGTCTTAGCATAAAACAGACTTCCGTCAGATACCTTTGTGAACTCCAACATCTCAACTTCGAAAACTATGGTTGAGCAAGGAGGAACCATAGCAAGATCCCGCTTCACTTCAGTACTTCCAAACCCATAGTCAGGTTTAACTGTCACTATTGCGTGTTCACCCTTCTTCATTGTAGTAATTGCTCGGTCCAGTCCAGCAATGACTTGTTCTACATGCAAAACAGTACAATATAGTTATAGCAAGGCAAAATTTCGTAGGCATAAGTGCAACATGTACAGAAGCATCATAAAAGACTTATGGCATATATGCAAGGTTTCGTCATAGAGTGAATGCATACTACAGAAAATCTAATGAGTTTAGAGCTTTTAGAAGAAAGTCATCTAAGAATTGCACCTGATAACTTTTATTTCTAGTCAGAAGACCAAGAACATATCACAAAAACCTCATTTTTAACATAACAAACCTTATTATCTTATGATTATAAGGGTGGATAATCAGAATAAATATATTACATGCTTAATTATCACAACGGCAGGTACATTTCAGATTCATTTCATTGGCACCGACCTTCATCAGTTGTAAACTTCAATGCAACCTCTCCATCGAAGCCTCTTTTCTCTAGCAAAGTGCCATCCTCAAGCTTAGCTGTATATCTAACTGGAGATTTGCAGCAAAGACCAAGTAGTTAGTAAATTCTCCATACTCAAGCTGAATCTCATTATCAATCCTCAAACTGGACGCAAACTTAAGCTAATTCTGCTGGTTATGCTCCTCAAAATAGCTAAGCACATATTTGTGCCTTTCCCAGAGCAAGATTAAGGTAACATTTCCATCTTTTCAGCCCCTTTCCCAGGATGATGAAGGGGACAGTCTACATTTGATGAAACGTGAAATCTCACAAATTATCAAGGGTAAAGTAGACAGTATATGACCCAAATATGTATTCAAAGTGCCATCCATAGTTCCCTATAATCTCTGCAATTTTCCGCAGATCCCACTGCTACCCAACCCTTTTAATAAGTAACATTATATCAACTCTATGTTTTTATTACCTAACGGGAAAAGGTAAAATGCACATAGATTCTGAATACTTACTAGTTACAGCAGCACCTTCGTTTGCAGTAAGAGTGCCTTCCCCCTCTTTTAAAATCTTCTTTAAAACTCCCAAATCACCAGTCACATTTATTACCGGCTTGAAAGAAACCAGTTCAAGATCAATACTCAGGATAGAACATGGAGGAATTGAAGGGAAGCCGTTTTCAGAATCCTTAACCCCGTCAACAAAGGCATCTGCAAAGATTTTGAGGGAAAAGAAAATTTTAAGAATGAAAAGAACTGTTTGAGCTTTTTGGTGTAGATTTAAAAAAATTTAATGATATAAACTTTTTGTTGGTAATCTAACATTTTATCCACTAAGATCCCACAGGCAGCTCTAGCCTTGATATTCTACTTAGAATAAATCAGAAGGTACAACTATCTACCACCATTTTCGTCATCTATAGGAACACAACTACACAAGTCACATGTGAATTGGAAAATCAGGAATTCCGCTCGTTTACTTTACACTTGATTCGCCTTAGTTTAACTTATCATTAACAAAAATGCAATTAGCGGCAATAACACACAGTTCATCTCCCTTATACAGATATGAATCATTACCAACTTCCCTATATAGAGTCAAGACAAAACCCTAGCTATAAATTTAGATATCGAGATAATCTTAACAACCCATGCAAGAATTAACATTATGATAAACTATCCCAGCAGAGCTATCTTTCCATCTGAATAGCGAGTAGGCTAAAACTGATGGTTCAATGTGATCAACCAAAACGCATCAAGGCACTCAACCACAACTGGAATACCAGTTTTTGAGATTGTCAAACACTTGCCAGGTCCAAATAATCTAATCTCTTTATCTATGACTAACACATTATCTATGAATTATACTCCTGAAACACACCCCTCCCCTCAAAAAAGGAACCCCGACTACCAACCGAAAGAATGATAGCAAAGAATGAGTTGGAAAGACGTACACTGAGGCTTAACAATTAAATTCACTCTCTCCCCCCTTCTCATTGTCTTGATCGCTTTTGGTAATGCTTGACAAAAATGGCCTAAAAGGAAACACAGTTGGTTAGTCAAATCAAAGGAATGAACCAACAGCTGATAGTACAAGTTTGTTGATTCTAAAGCACAAATGCCAAGATACCAAGGTACCATCTTTGAGATAAAACTCCACTCCGTGTTCAGGTGTTTTTGCAACAATGACACCATCAAGCAGCCTCACCACATACTTCACTGCAAAATCAAATTGAAAAAAACAAGGATATTTTACTATAAACAATTAACAAAATATATCACAAGCAAGACCATATAAATGCAGATACTAGCACTAGCAACAACTTCATTGGGTCGAATATTCTTTTCTGTTTCCTTGGAGTTGATTCTTTTGGAGTAAAAACTAAACACTAAACACATTCACGTACCTAAAACTTCATCCAAGTCATCAGGAGGTCCTATTAGCTCCCCCTTCTCCATAATTTTCTTGATAATACCACCATCCTTGCAGACATCTATAACTGTGATCCATGATACTAGCTCGACCTCAAACTGAACTATAGAATTCGATGAAACTGCATCCAAGTCTGCCGATCTAAAACCAGTTCTTGGGGGCAATGTGAACAATGCCGTTTCACCTTTCCTCATCGTAACAATTCCGCAATCTACACCAGTGGCAACTTTCTCTAACCAACCAAAAGCAAAACTAATTAAGCTTTACAAATAGAAACCAAATCATAGGTGCAGAAGCCCAATATCGGCAAAATCAATACTCCCTCCTTCCCATTTTACGTGACCTTGTTTAGAGTTTAAGAAAGAAAGACAGACTTCTGAACTTTGTGGTCTAAAACAAGCCAGACATTCGTGTGGTTATAAATATCTCGCTAGTGGTAAAATAATAGTTTTAAAATTAAATTATTTCTAAATATATAAAGGTTTCATTCTTTTCTGGACAAAGCAAAAAGAAGCGTGCCGCATAAATTAGGACAAAGGGAGTAATTTTTTCCAAGAATCTCTTACACGAAAAAATGGTAAAAAGAAATGGCCAATAATAAATTATATGTTATAAAACAATAAAAGAAGAAGAACAATATTGCAGAGAAAGAGAGAGGGGATTCTTATTGAATTTTGGGATGATTTACAATGGAATAGGACCCCTCTATTTATAGGGAAATAGTGACTTAGCTACCAAGTAAAATCCCTAAGATCTCTCTAATTATAGACATTCACCTTAAATAGAATTCTATTTATAACACTCTCCCTTGAATGTCTATTTAATAAATAATGTGCCTCGTTAAAACCTTAACAAAAATAAAACCCAATAGGAAAAAAATTCTAGAAAAGGAAAAAGAGTACACATATCTAACAATACGCTTTTTGGTTGCCTCGTTAAAAACCTTGCAAGGAAAACCCAGTGGGACAAAACCTTGTAAGGGAAAAAAGAGTACAACACGTATTAACGAAGGTTGTATTGTGGTCCGGGCCCGCAAGCCCATATGGGTTTTGGGCTAAACGGGCTGGCCCGTATGGTCCGGGCCCAAGAGCCCACAGTGGGCCGGTCCTTAATGGTGAGACCGGGACCGGCTTCCGTTGGTGGGCCTAACGGCTATTTTTCAAATTGGCCAACGGTTGGAAATTTAAATAATAGCCGTTAGCCTGCTAATTTAGCCGTTTGGCACTTTCAAAAATAGCCATTTGCCTCCCAAACTTTTTATAATTACATTTTTTCCCTATTCTCAACTATAAATACCCCCTCATTCTTTTTCACAAAATCATCAATCTCTCTAATTGCTTACTTTATTATTGCAATTTGAAGTATTCAACGATATACAATTTTCAAGAAGTTGTTCGTCAATTCGATAAACTCGTTCCAACTCTTAAGTTTTAATATTATAGTTTTCTAAAATTGGTGAATCTAGTGGCCAAACTACTACTCCTCCCCGACCCAAACCTGTTACCCATCCTCCTCAACCTGTTATTCTTGATAGTGATAACCCTTTATTTCAATTTACCGATAGTCAATTTTACCATGATATTGCACCAGGTGAACAATTAAAGGATGAATATATGAATGCTCTTTATGGTAATCCAACTATTGATGAAAATATAGATTTAGATGAAACGCAACAGGATGATGATACACCTACTAGTCCTGTTGTTGAAGTTAAATCAATTGATAATAATCCAAATGATGCCCTGCCTGTAGTAACCCCTACTTTTAATAGACAACCTTCTAAACATCTCTTGTTTAGCACTTTTTTATTCAACTAAGAGATCAAAATAAGGCTAAATATAAAACTTGTGGAACTTTAATGGCTCATAAATTTACTGGAGACTGTAGCGGTACGGGTAGTTTGACTAGACACACCCTAAAGATAAAGCTAGATTTCTTCAAATGAAAGCTGCACAAGTCTAGGTACTCAGGTTAACCCTAGTACCGGGTCAAATCTAGTTCAACCGGGGAATTAACACTGTTACCGGTGGCATTTTATATTACGATCCAAATAAAGATCGTGAAGAATTGGCAAAAATGGTTACTGTTATGTGCATACCCTATAGTTTTCCTTCTAACCCTCACTTTGTGCATTATATTAGAAGAGTTTTTAATCCTACTTATAAAAGACGGCCTCGCACAACCGTAAAGAGCGATATTTATAAATATAAACATGAACAATATTTATTTACTTATATATATTATCGTGTTGCTATTACTACTGATATTGGTAAAAGTGATAATGACTGTGATTATCTTACTGTTACCAGTCATTGGATTGATGAGGAATGGATAATGCAAAAGCGCATTATTACTTATAGAATAATTAATTCACGTCACACAGGGAAGTTTATTGCTAACACAGTTGCAGATATTTTTACATTAGAGATAAAATAATGTCAGTTTCAATGGATAATGCTTCTATTAACACTAATGCTATAGCCTTGCTTACAACTACACTAAATCCTGCATTTAGTAATATTTTCCATGTTAGATGTATTTGTCATATTTACCATTTAATCGTCGGTGATGGTATGAAAATTTTAAATGTTGAAATTGAAAAGGTTAAAATGGCTTTTTTATTCAAATCGTAGAAGTAGACTTAGAGAATATTTTAAAAAATGCGATGAATTTGGCCTTAGAGAAAGAAAGGTTCCTAAACCTTGTCCGACTAGTGGGAATTGCATGTATGAAAATTTAGTTGTTGCATATGAATATAGAAACACAATAAGCGCAACGTTTAATGCTCGTGTTGGTGGTGATGTTGAGTACCTTACAAATCAGGATTGGACTAATGTTTAGAAAAATTTCATGTTGCTACAAATGAATTATCTGGGCAATATTATCATACTATTTAGTTTATATTGCAGAACTTGCAAATTTATTTACTCAATTTTCAGAGGGTGGGGTAATTTATGAACTTGCTATTGATTCTATGAGAGAAAAGTTTAAAAAATATTTTTTCCCTATCCCCCTATTTATGGTGTTGTTGCCATGTTAAATCCTACTATGAAATTAGGTGGTCCTCACTTTTGGTATACAAATATTTATAATGCTTTAGCACTTTCAGATGCAAAAACCTCAATTAAAATAAATGCTCAAACAATTTATAATGCTTATCAACTTGCCTTAGATCATGCTAGACCAAATGTTCCAACCTACTTCGCAATCATCTAAAAGAACTGCGGGACTAAAAGCACTTAGTGCTTGGACGGGGTTCTCAAGGTGAAAATATTGGTGATAGTTCACAACTAAATGAGTTTCAAGTTTATTTGTCGCAAGGACTTGAATCAGAGAATCTTGGCTCCTTTAATGTTTTGGAATGGTGGAAGGACAAAGAAAAATACTATCCGGTTCTTTCAAGGATGACTCGAGATATTTTAAGTATTCAAGCTTCAACAGTGGCATCGGAGAGGGCTTTCAGTCAAGCGAGACTTCAAATCGGTGATCATAGAGCATCTATGAAGGAGAGCTTGGAAAAATCAGTACTCTTCAGAGATTGGATCCGTTCGGAATGAAGAAACTTTGGACTTGCTGAATCACAACCAGAGATAGGCGAAGCTTACGAAGTGGAGGATGCTGCTTCGCCCGGAAGCGGTGATGCACAAGCTTCTCTTCCGCCACCACCAACGGAAATTCCTCCGAACCTTGAAGGATTTATGAAATTTGTAAGAGATAATATGTAACTTGTATTTTGGCACATCTTCATTAGTTTTTTTCCTTTTAATGGTGATATTAGCACCTTGTTGTGCTCATTCCATTAGGGGGAGGAAGACTAAGAAAGATATTGCCATTTTTTGTTAATGTCGTAATAACAAAATTATAAGGCATTCCCTTGAATATTTCTTTACAATTTTTTTGTGTTTAAATTTGAATTACAAGATTTAAGTCACAATTATATAATATAATTTACAATAAATTGCCTTAGATAAAAAAATTTAAAAAAGAAAATAGCCCGGCCCACTTAGCCCGACCCCACATGGGCTTCCGGTTACACCCACTAGGACTGTTTGGCTCGGGACCGGGCTAAAGTGAGGGTTAGAAGGCATACGGTCCCGGGCTAAACGGTCCTAGTGGGTGTAACCGGCCCATATGGGCCCGGGATTTTTTTTTTGAATTTTTTATCTAAGGCAATTTATTGTAAATTATATTATATAATTGTGACTTAAATCTTGTAATTCAAATTTAAACACAAAAAAATTGTAAAGAAATATTCAAGGGAATGCCTTTTAATTTTTATTATTACGACATTAACAAAAAATGACAATATCTTTCTTAATCTTCCTCCCCCAATGGAATGAGCACAACAAGGTGCTAATACCACCATTAAAAGGAAAAAAAACTAATGAAGATGTGCCAAAATGCAAGTTACATATTAGTCTACATATTATCTCTTACAAATTTCATAAATCCTTCAAGGTTCGGAGGAATTTCCGTTGATGGCGGCGAAAAAGAAGCTTGTTCATCACCACTTTCGGGCGAAGCAGCATCCTCCGCAAGTTCCGCTAGCATTTCTTCGTAAGCTTCGTCTATCTCTGGTTGTGATTCAGCAAGTCCAAAGTTTCTTCGTTCCGAACGGATCCAATCTCTGAAGAGTACTGATTTTTCCAAGCTCTCCCTCATAGACGCTCTATGATCACCGATTTGAAGTCTCGCTTGACTGAAAGCGCTCTCTGATGCCACTGTTGAAGCTTGAATACTTAAAATATCTCGAGTCATCCTTGAAAGAACCGGATAGTGTTTTTCTTTGTCCTTCCACCATTCCAAAACATTAAAGGAGCCGGGATTCTCTTATTCAAGTCCTTGCGACAAATAAACTTGAAGCTCATTTAATTGTGAACTATCACCAATATTTTCACCTTGAGAATCCCGTCCAAGCACTAAGTGTTTTTAGTCCCGCAGTTCTTTTAGATGATTGCGAACTAGACGAAGTAGGTTGGGACATTTGGTCTAGCATGATCTAAGCATTATTAATTGTTTGAGCATTTATTTTAATTGAGGCTTTTGCATCTGCAAGTGTAGAGATTTCCTCATCTGAAAGTGTTAAAGCATTATAAATATTTGTATACCAAAAGTGGGGACCTCCTAATTTCATAGTAGGATTTAAGATGGCAACAACACCATAAATAGGGGGATAGGGAAAAACTATTTTTTAAACTTTTCTCTCATAGAATCAATAGCAAGTTCATAAATTACCCCACCCTCTGAAAATTGAGTAAGCAAATTTGCAAGTTATGCAATATAAACTAAATAGTATGATAATATTTCCCAGATAATTCATTTGTAGCAACATAAAATTTTTCTAAATTAGTCTAATCCTGATTTTGTAAGGTACTCATCATCATCATCACCACCAACACGAGCATTAAACGTTGCGTTTATTGGGTTTCTATATTCATATGCAACAACTAAACTTTCATACATGTAATTCCATCTAGTCGGACAAGGTTTAGAACCTTTCTTTCTCTAAGGCCAAATTCATCGCATTTTTTAAAATATTCTCTAAGTCTACTTCTACGATTTGAATAAAAAAGCCATTTTAACCTTTTCAATTTCAACATTTAAAATTTTCATACCATCACCAATGATTAAATGGTAAATATGACAAATATATCTAACATGAAAAATATTATTAAATGCATGATTTAGTGTAGTTGTAAGCAAGACTATAGCATTAGTGTTACTAGAAGCATTATCCATTGAAACTGACATTATTTTATCTCTAATGTAAAAATATCTACAAATATCTGCAACTGTGTTAGCAATAAACTTCCCTGTGTGACGTGAATTAATTATTCTATAAGCAATAATGCGCTTTTGCATTACATTCCTCGTCAATCCAATGACTGGTAACAGTAAGATAATCACAATCATTATCACTTCTACCAATATCAGTAGTAATAACAACGCGGCAATTTATATGAGTAAATAAATAGCGCAAGNTCTAGCTTTATCTTTAGGGTGTGTCTAGTCAAACTACCCGTACCG
Source organism: Nicotiana paniculata (assembly GCA_005239505.1). Lineage (NCBI taxonomy): Eukaryota > Viridiplantae > Streptophyta > Magnoliopsida > Solanales > Solanaceae > Nicotiana > Nicotiana paniculata. The sequence goes on along the minus strand of ML344338.1, from coordinate 7,909 downwards.
CTACGGTCTCCAGTAAATTTATGAGCCATCAAAGTTCCACAAGTTTTATACTTAGCCTTATTTTGATCTCTTAGTTGAATAAAAAAGTGCCAAACAAGAGATGTTTCGTACCGTTTAGAAGGTTGTCTATTAAAAGTAGGGGTTACTACAGGCGGGACATCATTTGGATTATTATCAGTTGATTTAACTTCAACAACAGGACTAGTAGGTGTATCATCATCCGGTTGTGTTTCATCTAAATCTATATTTTCATCAATAGTTGGATTACCATAAAGAGCATTCATATATTCATCATTTAATTGTTCACCTGGTGCAATATCATGGTAAAATTGACTATCGGTAAATTGAAATAAAGGGTTATCGCTATCAAGAATAACAGGTGGAGGAGGACGGGTAACGGGTTTAGGTCGGGGAGCCGGGGGAGGAGTAGTAGCTTGACCACTAGATTCACCAATTTTAGATTTTCCCTTATTACCAAATATTTTTTTCAAAGAAAATGTCATATTAGTTATAATTATACAAAGTAAAACAAACAAAACTATAATATTAAAACTTAAGAGTTGGAACGAGTTTACCAAATTGACGAACAACTTCTTGAAAATTGTATATTGTTGAAGACTTGAAGACTTGAATACTTCAATTCACCAACTTCACAATTATTCACAAATTGCAATAATAAAGTAAGCAATTATAGAAGAAAATTAGAGAGAGATTGATGATTTTGTGAGACAAAATGAAAGAATGAGGGGGTATTTATAGTTGACAATAGAGAAAAAGTGTAATTATAAAAAGTTTGGGGTTAAAACAAAGTTTGGGAGGCAAATGACTATTTTTGAAAGTGCCAAACGACTAAATTGGCAGGCCAACGGCTATTTTTTAAATTTCCAACCGTTGCCAATTTTTAAATTTTTTTTTTTTTGAAAAATAGCCGTTACGCCCGGTTGAACCGGCCCACCAATGGAAGTCGGTCCCGGGCTCACCATTAAGGACTGGCCCACTGTGGGCTCTTAGGACCGCTTGGGCCCGGACCATACGGGCCAGCCCGTTTAGCCCAAAACCCATATGGGCTGGCGGGCCTGGGCCGGTCCCGAGCTGGGCCCGGACCACAATACAGCCTTATCCTTGAGCCTTCGCATTCCAATCTTGTGCACTGCTTCTTAAAGGTTGACGTCGGCAGAAATTTGGTGAATAAATCACACATATTAACTCCAATGAATATGTTGCACCTTGAAAAATTCTCGCTATCACATTATCATGCTTATAATTATTGCAAGATAGAAATGTGCACAAATTGTACTTAGGATGTAGTACTTCATGACCAAAAATTTTATATGCTTTAAGCAATTTAAATCCCTCGGGGATTGTCATATAAGTTAAGTCATATAAGCCATATGAATGAGCTTTAGATGCATATCAAGTTTTTATGTCATGCTAGACATATAAGATAGATAAAAGTGATTGCGCTCGTAATTGACTTTATACTTTCAAGTGTTTGAACTACACGTCCAAAACTACATGTCTTTCATATGAAACCAATTCTATTTGAATTGTGTCTCTTGTATTTGGTCAATATGTTTATGTCTGTATTCGATAGACTTAAGATCCTCATCTATACGTAGCGCTAAGTATAGATGTTGTCAAAGAACATTTTATATCGGTTCCAATATTTTTTTTCATAAAGACATAACATAGAGATATCTTCATTAATATATTCAGGTACCTGAATCACTCCTGAGATTTTATTAAGTGTTATGTCATGTGATCTTCTAGATCACTTGCCTCTTTTATTATGATCATTTTGATCATTTGCTCATCTTCTTTATCAAGAAGCTTATTTAAACCGATTTATCTATACGCTTTAAGTCTATCATAGACTTTGTCCTTCTAGGACTTAATAGGAGCATTTGCAATGAGAATATAGTTACTTTCTTTGGGTCAGCAAATGCGTCTGGCATGTTTTGCAATATATTGCAAATGAATTATCTTTTTATGAACTTCAAGTTCATATTATCTTATTCGAGGATCTAGATGTAAAAATGATAATTCTTCCCACGTAACTTTTTCTCAATTGTTTATCTTGTCTCCCCCTCATATTAGAAAAACTAACTTGCTTCCTCCATTTTGGGAATCCATCTTTGTGCATTATGGTGTTAATTGAAATATACACCTCACATCAATAATAATAAGATGGAATTATTTGGTTCATGACCCTGAACCATTTGTGAGGGGAGAATGTAATATACTTTCATATATAATGTATATCAAACTGATACAAAATTTGTATATCATAAGCAATAGTTTAGCTATTAAGTGGAGGCACTCAATAAATCATTTTGCTAAACCAACTGTGATGTAAACCAATTTATCAAGATGAACTATCTTGAATAGACAATTTGTAAATTATGCTCTAAATTAAATTATTGAGCTAGTTACCTCGCAAACAACAGGTTGCGGGTTAATAATAATTGCACATGTAACCATCTCATAGATGCATCTTATGTGGTATACATGACAGGTGAATGAGCCCATATTCACCTTTGATATTTCCAGCATTCACGGGATTCAATCCCAATTTTAGTTGGTATAATAATCGCGAGAACAAGCAAAATAAGAGAATTCATAAAGAACTTTCTTGTTCTTTAATATTTATCCATGTGAATTCTCTTTTATTTTTGCACGTCATACTTAAATTAACATGGCAAAAATCAATTATGCCAACTGAATAAATTATCAATATTGATAAACTTCAGGTTTATACCATGACGTGTGCAATTAGCAATAAACTCCAAGTTTATTATGATATGGGTTTTTATATCAATAAGCATCCACCTTATTGTGGTATTCTTTTATTTGTGTAGTACAAACTGGAGAATAAAACGGGTAACTTTTCACATACATATTACCCCGCTACAAGTTGTAGTAATAGAAGATATTAAATCTTTCCTTTATTTATAGTCTCAGCATAATTAATCGCTTTCGCGAATACTTTAAAAACTCAATAAGTTTCTTTGAGACTTACTACAATGCAATAAATTGACATGATAATCAATTGTATTCCTAAAATATAGTAATAATTGGCTCTTCCAAAGCTCTCAATTAATTTGGTACTACCACATATTCATCAACATCCATATGGTGAATATCACTTTTAAAGAGAAAGTTATAAATTATGGTCATTGTCAAAATTATATGCAAGATTTGTTTCTTGCATTACTGTTATCCTTTAGTAATCACATTGCCAAAATATTTTGGCGTAATTACAATAGGTACGAGATCAATGACCATTCATGTCATAATAATGAAATTATTTTCTTATATCATCTCAAACCTCCTTTTAGAGGTGAGTGTTCACTACCACTAGCACGTTCATATTCTTCCAAGAATAAATATGTATTCATAAATCAGATGTTGCCACATTCACATCATGAATGGACCATAATCATCTATATGTGCTTTATAAAATCTCATGTCAAATCGATGACAAATATTACTTTCAAAGAGTGAAAGATTATATTGAGAATTCTTATTATTCTCATTATCACAATGATGACGATTATAATTTCGTATATTGCCACATCCACATCCATTGATACCTTCACGGTAATAATTTTGTCTTCTTTCTGACTTATCACATATTGCTATCACATTCTCTTAAGGGGAATGAGAATGAAGCAAATTAATGGGACGGGTTTCCACTTCTTTGCCCACAATCATACATGAATTTGATCATGGCAAGACATAGAAATTTGACCACTTCGGGTGGTTATAATTTCTTGCAAACTCTATAAGAGTTATAATCAAAGTTTATTGTCTTTGTTTGTATTTAAAATTAAATTATAGAATGTCAAGAATTTAAAAGAGAAAAATAAAGTAAAATACTTGCCTTAAATCCAGAATTTAATCATGAAGTAAGTTCATGGAAAAATTGACAATCATTATGCTCAATCCCAAAGCTTCTACTCAATTGGTTAGAGTCTCGTGCTGATAACGTGTTATAAAACAATAAAAGAAGAAGAACAATATTGCAGAGAAAGAGAAAGGGGATTCTTATTGAATTTTTGGATGATTTACAATGAAATAAAACCCCTTTATTTATAGGAAATAGTGACTTAGCCACCAAGTAAAACCCCTAATATCTCTCTAAAATATAGACATTCACCTTAAATAGAATTCTATTTATAACATTATAACCATTTTTAGCAACTTTAGACATCATTATTAATTAACAAGTGCACACCAATATAGGAAGTAAACTAGAATGAAGGGGAAGCAATTCCACTTAAGTAACCAAGAACTGACCTTGGCCAAGCTTGAACGTAACAGGTTCACCTTTGTCCCTAGTTGAAACACATTTGGTTCCATCACGTAGGCTACCAACATAGTGAACTGCAACTCAATCAAAAAAACAAGAAAAAGGATACAAACATTTTCAGTTAAAATATTTAATCTTTGATTAAACAGATTAACAAATTCTTGAAAATTGGTTAGTAGTTACCAGTGACTTCATCACCAAATTCAGGGGTTTCCCAACCAAGTCCAAGCTTAAGAAGCTTCTTCTTAAGACCATTTGAGTTAATTTCCCTTTCGTCACCAATATTGAGTGGTGGTGCTGATTCTATTTCTTCCCCTGCCTCTTCATCATCTTCATCTATAAATGCTTCGGCATTTGCCCTGAAAAATTCCACCATCTCTAGTTACTGCTTACTTAGAAGTTACAATTTATAGCTTAATAATGGATGTTCTGTGAAGTGATTTATAAGGTGATCGGAGACCGGTGATCGGGCGCCGGTGAAAACCAACGGAGTACTGATGGTGACTGAGGAATACGAGTGGAGTATGTGGGCCCTTGTCTGTAGTTTCCAGAAACTCCGAAGGTGTTCAGTCGTTTGAACTTTGAAGTGGGTTGGGCTTTCTACGGACCAAAAGACGGGGATTTGCATTTATACTCATTTTTTGGGCCATCTTTTAACTTATATCTTCTTTGTAAAAAAAATTACAAGTATACTCATTTTTTGAGTAACTTTAAATATACGGGCCTGAAGTAACATAAATTTATGTCTGAAGTTTGAACTTCATAATGTTTTGCATGAAGTGTAGCCTTATCAAAGCAAAACTTCATATATTTTTGTCAGAAGTTTGACCTGACTTGCAAAGGCAATTACGCAAACTTCAGTTCATAGTGCAATGATAAACTTCAGTTTAATAAAACTACAGTATATTTTGGCTGAAGTTTTTGTTTTGTAATTGCTGAACTTCAACATTCTAGGAGCTGAAGTTTGTTTTGTATTTGCTGAACTTCAGCATTCTAGGAGCTGAAGTTTGTTTAGTAATTGCTGAACTTCGGCATTCTAGGAGCTGGAGTTTGTTTTGCATTTGCTGAACTTCAGCATTCTAGGAGCTGAAGTTTTTGTTTATATTTGCTGAACTTCAGCATTCTTAGGACTCTTACAAAATTAAATTGCAGCAACTGGAACTGATTTCAGTTGTTTCTCTAATATTGCTATGTCCATAAGCAAGAAAGATAAGAATATGCTTGTTTACATCATATCAATAGATATCTAGTCCTTAAAGCAATATTATATTTCAAATTGGCATTGTACTTGTAACAATCCGATCGATCGTTTTGTGTATCAGGACCCCTTTCCCCTAAATGAGACTTTCCATAGCGGATTATTATGATTTATGACTTGCGGGGACGAGTGGTGCGGGATTCAGAAGTGTTTAGAGTGATATAGGAACACTTGGTTCCTTAAGGTTGGCCTTTAAGGCCAAGTTTGACTTCGGTCAACATTTTGAGTAAACGACCTCGGAATCGAGTTTCGACAGTTCCAGTAGCTTCGTATGATGATTTCAGACTTGGGCGTATGTTCGAAATGGGTTTTAGATTACCCGGGAGTGTTTCGGCGCCCGATATCGAAATAAGAGTTTCCTTAAGTTCATATTGTGGTATGAGACGTGTTTTTGTGTTATCGAGGTCTGAATGCATTCCGAGACCGGAAATAGTTCCGTTATGTCATTTATGACTTGCTTGCAAAATTTTGGTGTCATTCCGAGTAGTATAGGCTAGTTCAGCGCATTGAAAGCGAATTCTAGAACTCTAAGTTCAAAGTTTGATTCAATTTGGTTTTGGGGTCGAATTCTTAGTTTCGTTGTTGTTTTTCACGTTCCGAAATTTTGAGCAAGTCCGTATCTTGAATGGAGACCTGCCAGTGCCTTTGGACGGGGTCCCGGGGGGCTCGGGTGAGTTTCGGACCCCTCGGAGCTAAATGCTAAAAATCAAAAAATTCCATGTCTAGTTTCCTTCTCCGCGTTCGCGGGG
>ML344337.1:0-32117 GCA_005239505.1 Nicotiana paniculata | reverse complement strand
CTTGGGACACCAAATAAACCATTCCAAGTGGCGACTCTAATAGAAATAAAATATTCCCATTTCCCATAATGTCACTTTAAGTGGAGAAACTCCCGTACCCCCCTTTGGGGCGTATAAAAAGGAGGTGTGACAGTTATCAGCACAAGACTATACCGTCTCAAGAAGCTCTTTGAGTAGATTAAGGTATAACTTTTCTCCTCTCCTTTTCTTTTAATTATGACTGACATTATGAAAAGAAAGTTCGTTCCCCTTCAAATTTCGGGCAAGAATTATACGACATGGGTGTTGGATGCTGAAATCCATTTAGATGCAATGGGTCTTGGAGACGCCATTAAAGATAAAAATAAAGCATCTATCCAAGACTGTGCTAAGGCCTTGATTTTCTTGTGCCATCACCTTGATGAAGGGTTGAAAATAGAATATCTCACAGTCAAAGATCCACTTGTTTTGTGGAATGGCTTAAAGGAAAGATATGACAACTTAAAGTTGGTCACTCTTACACAAGAACGATATGATTAGGCTCATCTGAGGCTCCAAGACTTTAAGTCTGTTTCTGAATAATTCGGCGATGTTCAGAATTACTTCTGAATTGAAACTCTGTGGAGATACTATCACTGATTATGATATGCTTGAAAAAATATTTACAACGTTTCATGCTTCCAATATGGTCTTGCAACAGCAATACCGAGAGAAAGGTTTGAAGAAGTACTCATAGTTGATTTCTCTTCTCTTTGTGGCTGAGCGAAATAATGACGTGCTCATGATAAATCACGAAAATCGACCCACTGGGTCTAACACCATTGCCTGAAGTGTATTCCCATTATGCCAAACGTGAGAAAGGCCGTGGCCCTATTAATGGTCGTGGTCGTGGTCGTGGCCGTGGACAAGGAAAAAGTTTTCCTGGTGTTAATCACCCCCCAAAGAAAAATAACCACCAAAAGTGGAAAGGGAAATATGAGAAGCCAAAGGCAAATGGTTCAGAGACTGAATGTTATCGTTGCGGTGGAAAAGGCCATTGGGCAAAAATTTGTCGTGTACCAAGACATTTGGTTGAGATTTATCAAGCATCTCTAAAGAATAAAGGCCCTGAAGCTAATTTTGTGTATGACAATGAATTTGACATCACCCGNCTGTTATTTCGTCAACACCTAATGGTTTTAATACATTACCTAATATGACTAATATGTTACTATATAGTGTCATTATACTGTCAGGCAATCTAAATAAATTATCTACCACTTTAAAACATATCACGTTGTTCTCTTGATTGTCGTATTTGACAAAATCATTCATTGGGTATCCATGTATACATCGTAAGTTGGAATACTACTTTTATAGCCATGTACAATTTTCCCATAACAACGTGCACGTACTAAAACAAAAATACAGTTGATATTATGTAAAAGAATTTTTTTTTTCCTGAAAATACTAATATTTATTTGTATATTTCTTTTGTATGTCAAACCATGGGAAGCAAATAAGAATATCTCACAAAACAAACTTGATCAAAATTTAATTGTAAAAATATTTGCTTAGTTGATTCATGTACGACACATACATTATTCAAATAGAAGAAATATTTCTCTCATTTAAGTATGTGTAAGGCAGATGTTACTACAATTTCTGTTAGTAGTAAATTAATTGAAGGCTCTGGAAAAGCTACTATAACTCTGCCTAAGGGAACAATACTTATCATAGAGAATGCAATGTTCTCCTCCAAGTCCAAAAGGAACTTGTTGAGTTTTAAAGATATCCGCCGAAATGGATATCATATTGAGACAATAGATGAGAATAATCTTGAATATCTCATCATTACCAAGAATGTCTCTGGCCAAAAGAGGGTTATTGAGAAGTTCCCATATTTATCTTGTGGCCTGTATTGGACAAGAACTAGTGCAATTGAAGCACATTCTATTGTAAACCATAAGGTTACTGATTCCAATACTTTTGTACTTTGGCATGATCGATTGGGACACCCTGGATCAATTATGATGAGACGAATTACAGAAAAATCAAATGGGCATCTATTAAATAATTTAAAGATTCTTTTAAATAATAAATTTTCTTGCACTTCTTGTTATCAAGGCAAGTTAATTATAAGACCATCACTAACAAAGGTTGGAATTTAGTCCCCTGCGTTTTTTGAACGTATACAAGGGGATATTTGTGGACCTATTCACCCCCCTAGTGGGTCGTTTAGATATTTTATGGTCTTAATAGATGCATCCTCTAAATGGTCTCATGTGTGCCTATTGTCATCTTGCAACCTCGCGTTTGCAAAATTAGTGGTACAAATAATTCGATTACGGGTGCACTTCCCCGATAATCCAATTAAGTCTATTAGACTTGATAATGCTGCTGAGTTTTCATCCCAAACATTTTATGATTATTGCTTATCAATTAGGATAAAAGTGGAACATCAAGTAGCTCATGTACTCAAAATGGCCTTGCAGAGTCTTTAATTAAACGTCTGCAAGTGATAGCAAGACCGTTACTCATGAAAACGAGGCTGCTCACTTATGTTTGGGGTCACGCCATTTTGCATGCAGCAATGCTAGTTCGTCTCAGACTGATAAATTATCATAAATATTCCCCGTTGCAATTAGTTTTGGGTCATGAACCTAATATATCCCATTTAAGAATTTTTGGATGGGCAGGATGGGGGCCTGTAGCACCGCCATATCGCACCAAAATGGGTCTCCAAAGAAGGTTAGGAATATATGTTGGGTTTGAATCGCCCTCCATTATTCGCTACCTCGAAACATTGACGGGAGATTTGTTCATTGCTCGATTTGCAGATTGTCGATTTGATGAGATACTTTTCCCAAAATTAGGGGGAGAAAATGGTGAAACCAAACGAAAAATTTTGTGAAAAAATCCATCATTATCTCATCTTGATCCACGTACCTCTATTTGTGAAAAAGAGGTGCAAAAGATTATCCATTTGCAAAGAATAGCAAATCAAATGCCAGACGCATTTACGGATTTGAAAAGGATAACAAAATCACATATCCCTGCAGAGAATGTCCCAATTTGTATTGATGTCCCTATTGAACAATCTTATAGTGTCATAACTAATGAGTCACAAACACGCCTAAAATGTGGCAGGCCATTGGGTTCTAAGGATCGAAATCCTATAAAAAGGAAAATAAATGATCGAAATGACACTACGAAAGAGTCTCATGAAGAAATCCACGATTTAACAAATTCTGAGATTCATGAAGAAACCATTGAGCCCGAGACTCAAGGTAATAAGGAACTATCAATAAATCCAATCGATATTGAGACAAATTTGAATCGAGTGGATATAGTGGTGGATTATGTCTTTGCATATAATGTTGCATCTAGAATTATGCAAGATAGTGAGGATATTGAAACTCAATCTGTTGGAGAATGTCGACAAAGACATGATTGGCCAATATGGCAAGAAGCAATCCAACCAGAGTTGAATTCACTTGCGAAACATGAAGTTTTTGGGCCTATAGTCCAAACACCTAATGGTGTTAAGCCTGTTGGCTATAATTGGGTCTTTGTACGCAAGAGGAATGAGAAAAATGAGGTACAAAGATATAAGGCACACCTTGTTGCACAAGGATTTTCACAAAGGCCCCGTGTCGATTATGAAGAGACATATTCACCTGTTATGGATGTTATAATGTTCTGTTATCTCATTAGTTTTGTTGTCCATAAAAATCTTGACATGAATTTAATGGATGTGGTTACCGCCTACCTTTATGGCTCTCTTGATAATGAGATATACATGAAAATTCCCGAGAGATTTAAAATGCCTAACGCACATAATTCAAAGTCTCGAGAAATATTTTCAATCAAATTGCAAAGATCTTTGTATGGTCTAAAGCAATCAGGACGTATGTGGTATAATCGTCTTAGTGAGTACTTATTAAAGGAAGGTTATATAAATGATGCCATTTGTCCATGTGTTTTTATAAAGAAAACAACATCGGAATTTGTTGTACTTGCCGTATATGTTGATGACATAAACCTTATTGGAACTCCTATAGAACTCCAAAAGGCAATTGATTATTTAAAGAAAGAATTCGAGATGAAAGATCTCGGAAAGACAAAATTATGTCTTGGTTTGCAAATCGAACATTTGGCAAACGGGATCTTTGTGCATCAATCTACCTACATAGAAAAGGTACTGAAACGGTTTTACATGGATGGAGCACATCCATTAAGTACTCTGATGGTTGTTCGATCACTTGATGTGAATAAGGATCCATTCCGACCTCGAGAAGAGAATGAAGAGCTACTTGGTCCTGAAGTACCATATCTTAGTGCAATTGGTGCACTAATGTATCTTGCTAATACAACAAGGCCTGACATAACTTTTTCAGTCAATGTCTTAGCAAGATATAGCTCTGCTCCTACAAGGAGACATTGGAATGGAATCAAACACGTATTGCGGTATCTAAAAGGAACTACTGATATGGGCTTATTTTATGGCAATAATTGCAGTCCTGATATTGTTGGTTATGCCGATGATGGGTATTTATCTGATCCACATAAGGCCCGATCTCAAACAGGTTATGTGTTTACCTATGGAGGCACTGTCATATCTTGACGATCGACTAAGCAATCGATTGTGGCTACTTCATCTAATCATGCAGAGATAATTTCTATTCATGAAGCAAGTCGAGAATGTGTGTGGTTGAGGTCCATAATACATCTTATTCGGAAAAAATGTGGTTTGAATTGTGACAAACTACCTACGATTTTGTATGAAGCAATGCAGCATACATAACACAATTGAAGGGAGGATTCATAAAAGGAGAACGAAAAAACACATTTCACCAAAGTTATTTTTCACACATGATCTTCAAAAGAATGGTGATATCAATGTGCAACAAATTCGTTCAAGTGATAATATGGCTGATTTGTTCACAAAATCTCTACCACATCAACCTTCAAGAAGCTAGTGTACAAGATCGGGATGCGAAGGCTCAAGGATGTGCATTGATGCTCTCATCAGGGGGAGTTAATGCACGTTGCACTCTTTTTTCCTTACAGCTTGTCCCACTGGGTTTTCTTTGCAAGATTTTTAACGAGGCAACCAAAAAGGCGCATTTCTAAACATGTGTACTCTTTTCCCTTTTCTAGAATTTTTTTCCCCATTGGGTTTTATTTTAGTTAAGGTTTTAACGAGACACATTATTTGTTGAATAGACATTCAAGGGGGAGTGTTATAAATAGAACTCTATCTAGAGTGAACGTCTATCTTTTAGAGAGTTCTACTTTGTGGCTAAGCCATTTCCCCTCTATAAATATAGGGGTCTTACCCCATTGTAAATCATCCCAAAAATTCAATAAGAATTTCCTCTATCTCTAAACGACCCACTAGGGGGGTGAATAANAAATTCTTTAATGGATGCCCATTTGAGTTTTCTATAATTCGTCTCATCATAATTGATCCAGGGTGTCCCAATCGATCATGCCAAAGTACAAAAGTATTGGAATCAGTAACCTTATGGTTTACAATAGAATGTGCTTCAATTGCACTAATTCTTGTCCAATACAGGCCACAAGATAAAGATGGGAACTTCTCAATAACCCACTTTTGGCCAGAGACATTACTGGTAATGATGAGATATTCAAGATTATTCTCATCTATCGTCTTAATATAAAAACCATTTCGGTGGATATCTTTAAAACTCAACAAGTTCCTTTTGGACTTGGAGGAGAACATTGCATTCTCTATGATAAGTATTGTTCCTTTAGGCAGAGTTATAGTGGCTCTTCCAGAGCCTTCAATCAATTTACTACTACCAGAAATTGTAGTAACATCTGCCTTACACATACTTAAATGAGAGAAATATTTCTTCTCTTTGAATATTGTATGTGTTGTACATGAATCATCTAAACAAATATTTTTACAATTAAACTTTGATCCAAGTTTGCGTTGTGGGATATCCATATTTACTTCCCAAATAATCAATGCAATTAGTGTATGCCAAAGTTATAATTTAAAGAATATTGATATAAGAAAATCGACTTTTACAGTTGAACTATTATATGTCTTATTAAATTTCTGTAACTTATTATTCCTTAATACTCAAGTATTAAATAAGCGACTAATGTATTTTGAGTTTTGCCCATAAATAAATGTATATAACAAATTCTTTTGAAATCGTACCAGTATATTGATAGCTCTAAAGAAAATTACTAACCTCTGCTCTACGCTCAACAGTGCCAATTGGATCCATTTAGATTCATAGACTTTCCTTCAACAGCTTTTCTTAAGTAGGACATATTTGTAGACGGGTGGAACTCAGTTGATTAGAGTTCGTGCTGATAACGTGTTATGAAACAATAAAAGAACAAGAACAATATTGCAGAGAAAGAGAGAGAGGAAATTCTTGTTGAATTTTGGGATGATTTACAATCAGCTAAGACCCCTATATTTATAGGGGAAAATGACTTAGCCACAAAGTAGAACTCTCTAAAAGATAGACATTCATTCTAAATAGAGTTCTATTTATAACAGTTAATATATTATATTGGTTCTTGATATATAAGAATGTGTTATTAGTTTATGTTGCTGGTATTTTTTATATTGTGACAGTATTTGTGAAATCCATAATTATAAGGATAATATTTTTCCAAATAATTGCCATAGAAATAACAGTTTTTAGTTGTTCCAACTTCTTAATATTCATAGATCCGTTGAGTGCATGAGATTCCAGATACTCAACGATGAAATTATGGTAAATTTTTTATTTTAGAATATTATATGGCGTTATTTTAGTATATATTGTATTGGTTATTGATATAAAATTAAGCTTGTGTTAGTAGTGATTTTTGAACAATATTTCGTAATTGAATTTTATGGATGGATATGTTAGTAAAATTTTGCCAATATAAGATAGGAACTGCATTCTAGCATTGCTACTTCTCCACATCATATTCTCATGAGTTATTATCCATATTATGCTTTAGTTTTGTTTGATTCATTATTGAAAATTCTTATTATATTTAAATTATATCAAGAATTGATATTGTTAAGGCCAAAGGTTTACAAAAAATGCAATATCAGGACGAGTGTGTTGTAAAAAGTTTAATTTTCCCACCAAACGTCTGTAGAGACTGGGATCAGTATGGGGTTGTCCAATATCTGGGGTGAGCTTGACAGAAGATTCAAGAGGTGTGACCACAAGAATGAAGTGGAGGCAGTTGAATTCACTCAATAGATCAGATGTAAACTTGTGCTAACTAACCAAATACCCAAGAGGAGTCTTCAGAACTTCAAGACCCAAAAACTAATTGGCAGAACCCTAGGCCCTTGATCTTGGACTGGGAGTCCAAGAAAGACTTCAAATTGTCAAGCTCACTTACATCATCCCCAACAAGTAAAATATCATCGACATAAACAACAAGAACAATAATAGAAGAGGAAGATGATTTGGTGAAAAGGGAATAGTCATTCTTGCTGGAAATGTAACCCCTTGAATACAAAGCCTCAGACAGCTTGGAAAACCATTGTCTGGGAGCCTGTTTGAAGCCATAGAGAGACTTGAGAAGCTTGCAAACCAAAGAAGATGAACCAGAAGCCAAGGGGGAAGAATTTTGAAGACAAGGTGGAGGCTTCATGTAAACCTCTTCATGGAGATCACCACGAAGAAAAGCATTATTCACATCAAGTTGATAAACAATCCAGTTTCTCTTAGCAGCAAGAGAAAGAAGACACTTGATGGTGGTGAATTTGAAAACATGAGAGAATGTCTCAGTGTAATCAATGCCCTCCTTTTGAGTATCACCCCTAATGACCAACCTAGCGTTATATCTTTCAATGGAGCCATCAGACTTTTGTTTGATCTTATAAACCCACTTGCAAGGAATAGGCTTCTTGTGAGGAGAAAGAGAAACAATATCCCAGGTATGGTTTGCATCTAAAGCCTTAAATTCTTGTAGCATGTCCTCTTGCCAAGCAGGATTGGAAGCAAACTGCTGGTAATAAAGAGGTTCTTGCATGTGCAGATCAGTGGAGGAAACCTTAGGAATTTCAGAAATAGGTTTGGTAATGACTGAAGAGCAAACATACTCCTTGAGGTAAGTAGGAGGGTGACATGTCCTAGTGGTTTTTCTAAGAGGAGGAGAGTCCATAGGACCAGAAGCATGAGAAATAGTGGAAGGTGGATCCATAGGAAGAGAAACATGAAAAATAGGAAAATCAGGAGGATCAGGAGAAGAAATAAGAGAAGGAGGAGAATCAGGAGGATTAAGAGAAGGAGGAGAACGATTAGGGGCAGGAGAATGAACAGAGGAAGGCAGAGTTTGAGGAAGGGAGGATGGTGAGGGTATATTGTCCTCAAAAGGAACAGAAGGAGAAATATGTAGAGGGGAGGAAGAGGAAGAGTAAGGAAAGATGTGTTCATGAAACACAACATATCTAGAAAAGAAGATGCAATGATTGGTGAGATTGAGTAGATTATATACCTTTTTACCACAAGGATAGCCTAAGAAGACACACTTGATAGCCCTAGATTAGAACTTATCCCTCCCAGGTTTGGGGCTAGTGGCAAAACATAAACATCCAAATGATCTGAGTTGATCATATGATGGAGAAGTGCCATGAAGTTTTTGGAAGGGAGAGATGTTGTCTAGTACAGAAGAAGGCATCCTGTTTATGAGATAAGTTGTAGTGAGTACACATTCACCCCAATATTTAACAGGAAGATGGGATTGAAATAATGCTTTGGATGTTTCCAAAAGGTGTTTGTGTTTTCTTTCAACTACTCCATTCTGCTGTGGAGTGTGAGGAATGGTAGTTTGGTGGAAAATACCATTTTCAGAGAAGAATGTTTTTGCTTCAGAACTTCCACCTAGTTCAAATTTCACAAGCATTATCTGTTCTGAATGTTTTAACAGATGATTGAAAATGAGTTTGAACCATTTTTGTGAAGGCTCTAATGATTGTTAAAGCATTGCTTTTACAGGATATTAAATGAGTCCATGTTACTCTGGTGAAATCATCAACAATGGTAATAAAATATCTAAAACCATTGTATGTTCTGGTATTATAAGGTCCCTAGAGAGCTAAGTGGACCAGCTGAAAAGGAGAAGTGGATTTTATATGACTTTCAGGAAAAGGAAGTCTATGTTGTCTAGCCATAGGACAAATAAAACATGAAAAAGATTGTCTAGAAGGAAGAATGTCAAATAAAGCTGAAATTGATTTCATCTTGTGAAGATGCATGTGGCCTAATCTTTGATGCCAAAACAATTCCATTTTATTAACATTTGTAGTAGAATTACAAGAGGGACTGGGGAAAGGGATGACAAAATTAAAAATATTACATGTATTAGAAACATTACATGCATTACCAGATGGACTAAGAGGGATAGAAGATGAACATTCAGGCAATTCAGGGAGCAGAAAGTACAGTCCATTAGAAGCTCTACCAATTTCCAGTGGCCTCTTCAGAGAAAGGCCCTGTAGAAAATAAGAAAAACTACTAATAATGCTAAGCATTGTAATTGAGAAAGAAGTTGATATACAAAAACGAGGTTGAAGTGGAAAGAGGGAACTAACAATACATTGTGTAAAATAATGTCTTTTTTAAGATTTAATGACCCAGTAGAGATCACTTTAACTTTATATCCATTTGGTAGAGTTATTAAGTAAGGTTTAGGTAAAGGTTGTAGATTTTGTAGGAATTGTTTATTTGAGGTCATGTGATTTGTTGCACCTGAATCCAATATCTAAGGTGTCTTTCCTAACTGAGTAGACAAATATTTAACCTCAGAATTAACTACAGGTAACTGATCTATAGGCATGTGACACACACTTGCAAAATTGGAAAAATCAATGTTGTCACCAGAAGTGGAAGGCTGATTCCCAGTGGATATGTGAGCATGTTGGAACAGGGACATGAGATGATGATACTGCTCTTTTTTGAACCATAAGCTGTGGTTTTATTTGGAGATACCACTTGAGCAACACTATCTTCCATTAGTACACAAGAAGCAGAAGAAGACCTTTTGTTCTTGGTGAACTTGAAGTCAGTGGGAAAACCATGAAGCCTATAGCATTTGTCTACTGTTTGCCCAGATTTCTTGCAGTACTTGCAAGACAGAGGAGAAGACTTCCTAGATTGGTCAAAATTGATTCTTTGATTGAAGGGATTTGCATTATGTTGATAATTTCCAGAGGTATTGAGGTTGGAAGAAGTAGCAGAAAAAGAAGCTGAATCACCGGAAAAACCTAGATTTTGGAGGCTGATTTTCCTTTTGGATTTCATCATGATGAAGCAAAGAATATGCTTTGCTAATAGATGGTAGCCGAGACATAAGCATAATACTACTCTTGACTGTGAAATATGACTCATTTAGACCACTCATAAATTAGAAAAGATGTTGGTCTTCAATAAATTCGGGGAGTGCTCCACAAGAGCATGTGGGGCCAACATAAGAAGAATTCAATTCATCCCACAAGGCTCTCATTCTGGTAAAA
Organism: Nicotiana paniculata; assembly: GCA_005239505.1. Taxonomy (NCBI): domain Eukaryota; kingdom Viridiplantae; phylum Streptophyta; class Magnoliopsida; order Solanales; family Solanaceae; genus Nicotiana; species Nicotiana paniculata. Next base: position 21,646 of record ML344337.1, on the reverse strand, counting down.
TAAGTAGCAATATCAGAAGATCCTTGAGAGGTAAAACTAATTTTCCTTTGGATTTGAATGTATTTGGATCCATTGGACTGTCCAAACCTCTCATTTATGTCACTCCACAATTCTCTAGCAGTGTTGAGACACATAGTCAGAGAATTGGTGATCCAAGCTTTCACCATGTCATTACATCTTTCCCATAAGGGATAATATGGAGAGTTAGGTGGATGTTGATCTACTTTACCAGTCATTATTCCTAATTTATTTTTGGCAGATAAGGAGGTAAGCATACTACTGCGCCAATGTACAAAACCAGTTCCATTGAACGGTATGGCAACCAATTGACTCCCAGGACTATGAGAGGGATGAACATAAAATTGGTGAGATGAGTCCACAATGAACTCAACAAAACCATCAGTAGAAGGCGAAGGAGTTCCCATATTCATATACAGAAATGAATTTCTGTGCTAACAATTTGTAGACAATCACATAAGTAATCCATATCTCAAATTTCACAAACATGACAAAATGTCGTAATTTCACCTAGACTGTAAGTAAAAGAACATAAAATTTTACCCTCCTTCTTCACACACCTGAAGAAGCTAAGGTCTTCTAACAACGAAATTGACAAAGAACTTGGAGAAACATCCAGGAAATTCTTACAGGAAACTCTTCGATCTGAGCGAAACCGACGAACCAAGCTTGATGGTTACCATCAGACGAAAGCTATGAATTAGACGGATCAATTGTACCGCTCTGATACCATGTTAGACTCCATCATCAGAGTCAATCGAAGAAATTGTAAATGAGAGAGAAACCCTAAAACGAGAGAGAAGAGATGAAGAAAAGAAATATATTATTATTATGTTTCTTCTGTGTCCTTCCAGAAAAATCCGCTGAGTATATAGTCAAAGTATGACTTATTACAAAACTAACTGGGTCGGGTTCTATACAAATTGGGCCCAGAATAATAAAGCTAAAACTAATCAAAATTAGCTAACTACTAGGCTAACTATTGGGCCGTGTATCTCAGGAGTCCTTCAGCCCAACAATTAACGCCACTTTTCAAGATATAAAGACTCAATGCAAAAAAAATGCAAAAGCCCATTTAAAAAAAATAATAACAAAATATTTACGGACTTCAATATTATTCAATATTAAACTGCTTCCAAAAAGATGATTGGTATTGATAATTGTAACAATTAATATGTTATCTAATATTTAGGATATTCAAGTCCACTGATATTTAGGACATTCAAGTCCACTAAGTTTTTTTTCACTTTGAATTTTGGAAAATCATCTACGTACTGCCACAAATATTATACTTTTAAAAAATAATTCATCTAATAAGATAGATACTCCAAAACTAATTGGTTATTATGGTGGAAGTTCATTCCCAAATCTATTTTAGAAAATAACAACAACAATAACTTTGTTTCCCTTGCTTTGTTCTTTTTTGATAAATCTAGATAACTTTTATCTATATATCGAACATATAGTTTATTAAGTTTGAATGTTTTGACTTTTGGAAATAGTATGATAAAAGTAAATATTATGAGAAGAAAACATGGTGCTATCATTATTTGATGCTAATGGCGGTAGTTATTGACCCTATTTTGCATTTACAACAACAACTACTACTACTTTTTCCCCTTGCTTTGTTCTTTTTTGATAAATCTAGATAACTTTTATCTATATATCGAACATATAGTTTATTAAGTTTGAATATTTTGGCTTCTGGAAGATATAGTATGATAAAAGTAAATATTACGAGAAGAAAATATGGTGCTATCATTGTTTGATGCTAATGGTGGTAATTATTGACCCTATTATGAATTTAGCAACCTTTGTGTTATTTTCTTTACCTTAACGAATTTTTAGGTTTTTGCTTTTTTGATAAAGGATTTGTCACGATCCAAAACCTACTATAAGTCATGATGCCGCCTACTGGCGCCGTCAGGCAAGCCAACTATGTTTGATCCATGTAATTACTCATTTTTATTCCTTGAAATCATAATTTTAATTAATTAAATAGTATGAAATAGAATTTATAGGGTGAAACAATGATAATTTCGTGAACTACCATATTAAACATCCAGTAGGAACCCCCAAAATCTGGTGTCACAAGTGCATGGGCATCAACTAGGAAATATGATAAAATACAATATCTGTCTATAATACAAATTAGACAGGAGATTTTTAACAACTCTGATGGAGACTTTGTGTGTTGCGGACTAGCAACATGGGAAGCAGATCACCTATGTCCATGCAATAGCCGCGCCTCTGCACCCACAAGGCCACTAAACATATATGCATCTGCACAAAATGTGCAACAAGTGTAGCATGAGTACGTAAAACAACGTGTACCCCGTAAGTATCTAGTCTAATCTCGAAGAAGTGGTGACGAGCGGTCGACTTCGACACTTACTATGGGCTAAAAATAAATTTTGAATTTTGAATTAAGCATGGATTATGTAAATACAACTGAAAACTCAATAACAAGAAATAAATAAATAATTATTTCACTGATAGTAAATCCCAAATAAATTTCTATCATTTAACAAATTAATATCTCAAGTTAATGAAACAATATCAATTATAATTGGACTCCAAGAATTATTGCGTACGAATTATGCCGAGGTCGTACGACCCGATCCAACATACACATACATAAATTGTGCACTGTCGAGGGTCGAACGACACGAACCATAAATGCATCTATCTGCTACCGAGGCGTTTCGCCCCCTCCACAAGAAGAGAAAATATATTAAAAATCGATTCAACACTATTAAAGGGCTAATATTCAATGAAATACCACTTCATATTAACGGACAAGTGACCCATCCATAACTCAAGTAAATGAAATTTAACCTTTTACAATTCCTTTATCAAGTTTTAATATGATTTAAGCAATTAAACTAACAAGTAGGGTGCAAACATCGCAAGTATAACATGATTTGGGTCCTAGACTACCCGGACATAAGCATAATTAGTAGCTACGTACGGATCTCGTCACCTCGTGCGTACGTAGCCCCCACAAATAGAAGCACATATTAAATAAATTCACCTATGAGGTTAATTCGCTCTTACAAGGTTATAAAAGAGACTTACCTCGTCTTAAAGCCCACTTTCCGGTCACAATTTCCCTTTAAAGCCCCAACTTGGTGCCGTTCAATCTGAAACTATTCAAACAACGTGCAAATTAATCAAAAATATAATCCAATTTTTGAAATTTAACAATTTATAAAAATTTCCAACTCACTCAAAAAGTTGGTAGTGGGGTTCACGCCTCAGAACCCAACGAAACTCACAAAATCTGACAATTCACTCAATTACGAGTTGAACCATACTAATTTCGTTCAAATCCGACTCCGAATCGGTATTCAAAACTCGAAAATTTGTTATGTCAAATTATAGAAATGTCTTCTGATTTCTTCTTGAAAAATCAATAATCTAACGCCGAAAATGATGATTAATCCATGAAATATAATCACAAGTGAGTCAAGAATACCTACCCCAAGTTTTATGGTAATATTCCTCTCCAAAATCGCTAAATCCCGAGGTTCCCAACTAAAAATGCAAAATAATGTCTCAAAGGTCCAAAATAGTGAACTTATAACACTTCCCCGACTTCCTTCTTCGCGTTCGCGAGCCTCCCATTGCGTTCGCGATGAACAAAATTCTCAAAAACCATTTTCAAATTCTTCTCAGATAGACTCTAGTATAATGGTCAGAACTTTTTGTACAAAACTCCAAATGACAAATGATTTAACTTTTTGAAGATTATACACCAAGATCTACAACTTCTATGTTTTGGACATCTTCCAATTTCATGTATATTTCAAGATATAAGCTGCAAAAATCAACCATATGCAACACAAATTTCTTCTTCGTGATTTTAAAATATCTTTCCGAATAGCCTGTAGTGTACCAACCATAACATTTTGTACAGAATTCCAAATGCCAATTGATTTTATTTTCTAAACACTAGACACAAAGGACTACAACTTTCATTTATATCATTTTCTCCAAATTTCTTATAGATTGTGAGATATCAACTTCCAAATTCGGACAACGGAAAGCAGGAATTTCTTCTTTGCGAACGCGAGAATCTCTTCGCGAACGTGAAGAACAAAATCCTAGAAGCAAAATCCTTCTTCGCAAACGCAAGAGGATCCTCGCGAACACGAAGAACAACATCAGACATCAGAAAACCAGCATCTAAAGTAGCCCAAAATGATCCGAGAACACCCGAAACATACCCGAAACACTCCCGAGGCCCTCGCGACCCCAACTAAATATACCGACAAGTCCTAAAACATCATATGAACTTAGTCGAGGCCTCAAATCAAATCAAGCAACGTTAAAAACACGAATTTCATCCAATTCAATCCTAATGAAACCAAGAAATTCCAACTTCTACATTCGATGCCGAAACCTATCAAATCAAGTCTGATTGACCTCAAATTTTGCACACAAGTCGTAAATGACTTAAGGGCTATTCCAATTTCCAAAATCGGATTTTATGATGACCCAAAGGGTTATCTTGTGATTTAGGACTTTATTCTACGCTCATTAGCCTTAAAAATCTCATTTTAGCCACTTCGATTTTTGTGCGCAGTCCGGGCATAATTCCGGAAAGCCTTTATGTGGAAAAATTAAAGAAATAATAATTTCTAGAATTTAAAAGTGATTTTAGTTGACATTGGTCAACATTTTTAGTAAACAAACTCGGACCATGTTCTGACGGTCCCGGTGGGTCTGTAGTAATATATGGGATCCGGGCGTATGCCCGGAATAAATTCTGAGATCCCTAACTCGAGAAATAAATTTTTGACAAAAATTGAATTATTGAAAATTAGTGATTTTAAAGAATTTTCTTAATGTTTAATCTTGTTGGTATCGGGCCCGCATTTTGGTTCCGAAGCCCGGTACAAGTCAGTTATGATATTTCTATCTTATCTGTGAAATTTGTTGAGAAGCGGAGGTGATTTGACGTGATTCGGACCTTTGGTTGAGAAAATAATAATTTTAAAGTGTTTTTGAGAAATTCATAGATTTTGGTGCTAAATTCGTAGTTCTAGGTGTTATTTTGGCAATTTGATCGCACGAGCAAGTTTGCATGTTGTATCTAGACTTGTGTGCATGTTTTCTTTGGATCCCCGAGGGCTCGGGTGAGTTTCGGATAGGCTGCGGGATGTTTTGGACTTGGAAAATCTGGTGTAAATGGTTGTATCTTATGTTTGATCCATTATTCTTCGCGATCGCGAAGGAGAACTAGACTGGTAGGGAATTTTCTTCTTCGCGAACGGGGAGCATTAGGTGTGGTACCCTGCGCGAACGCGGAGCATTAGGGGTGGTACCCTTCACGAACACGACCAGTCTCCCGCGAACGCGGTGGCTTAAGGGGCCTGAGCGAGGGGACTAACGATACTCTTCGCGAACGCGTAGGCTGGGGGGGAGTAAACCTTCGCGAACGCACATGCCTTTGGGCCGCTGTGCATCACGATCGCGACAGGTCTCTTGCAAACGCGATGAAGACCTGTCTAGTGTTTTAAAACATAATCAAAACAGGACTTCTTCCCAAATTTCATATTTCTTTCACAAGAACTCGACCTATGGCGATTTTTGAAGAGGGATTTCAACACCAAATCATAGGTTTGTATTTCTTAACTCGTTTTCTTCAATTTCCATTACCATTCATTGAATTCCTAGTCCTAAATCTTGTTCTTTAAGGGTAGAACTTACGGATTAGGGAGAATTGGGGATTTAGACCTCGATTTGAGGTCAGATTCCAGAACTAATTACATATTCGGGCTCAGGGGTGAATGGGTAAACGGATTTTGGTCCATACCTCAAGTTTTGACCAACCAGGCCCGGGGTCGATTTGTGACTTTTGGGGGGGAAATTTGGGAATTCTGTAATTGTGCACTGAAATTGATTTCTTTAGCAATAATTGATGGTATTAAGCTAATTATGACTAGATACGACTGGGTTGGAGGTGAATTCTAAAGGAAAACGGTACTTGAGCAGCGAGTGGCTTGCATATCGAGGTAAGTGCTGTGTCTAACCTTGACTTGAGTGTTTAGGAAGCTTTGAATTGTTTGTTATGTGATAAATCATGGAAGAAGCGTATATGTGAGTTGACGAGTACCTATGCGCCGCCAATTTACATGTTTTACCTGCTTTCTTCCGTTTTCCCTTACATTGTTTCCCCTTCTTGCTTTACTTGTTACATGTCTACTGTAATTTTGTGATTAATTTTTACTTGTTGAATATTTGCCCCCCTATGATTATTGCTTCCCCTTTTATTGGTTTTAACTGTTCTTATTGGCAAATTTCTGTGATATTCTGGTTTGGTCTCGCTGAGTAGTAGTAAACTTATTGAGTTTTATTGTTTATACGGCTCCCGGCTACTTTGCTATAAATTTCAAGTGTTGGTAAAGGGCCTCTGTGAATTTTTTGGAATTTCTGTACACTATGTGAAATTTGTTATGATATATGGTGGGATCGGGTTTCACTCCGCAACATGAGGAATAAGAGAGGATTTATTAGGAGGAATAAGGGTGAATATGATTATTCAGTGGGATCGGGTTGCATGCCACAACATGAGGAATAATGGTGGAATGAAATGGAGTAATAATGGTGAACTATTATGTTGATATTGATATATGGTGGGACAGGGTTGTGCGTCGCAACATATACATATTATTTACTTAATGTAATTGTTACGGAGAAATACAAGAGCAATGGTGGGGCCGGGATGCACGCCGCATAAAAAATATGTGTTGATTTATTCTTCATTGGCTGTGTAAGTAATTCAATGTTTTTACATTTCGCCTAAGGATTGGTTATAGCTGGATATTGATAAGACACCGAGGTTACGTATTTATTCATGCAATTTACTGCTTCTAAATTTATGTTGTTCTTTTCTGCCTTATTATTTATCGATTGTAGCATATATTGTGGGCATCCCGCCGTAACTTCGTCACACTTTCGTCGAGGTTAGGCTTGGAACTTACCAGTACATGGGATCGGTTATACTGATACTGCACTCTACACTTCTTGTACAAATTTCGGAGCAGGTTGTGGCTGACTGAAAGACTTGGCTCAGGTTCACAGTTGGAGACCTAAGGTAGTCCTGCTGGCGTCCGCAGGCCCTGACATCCCCTTCAACATCGCTTTATTATTTCTTCCTTTCCAAAAACAGATGTAAATTTCTTTCAGACTCATGTGTGTAGAAAATGTATGTTCGTGAAATTGTGACACCAGGTTTCTGGGGAGGAGTAGAATGTAAATGACTTCGATTTCTGTATATATCTTACAATTATTCCACTTTATTTTTGTTTGATTACTATTATTTATCAAAAATGGACATAAATGGCTAAACAATCTCTAATGTTGGCTTTCCCGGCAAGTGTGATGTTAGGCACCATCACAATTCGGACGGTGGGAATTTCGGATCGTAACAGATTTCGACCCCGATATCAAAAAGTTAACTCCTGGTCAAACATCCGAACCTTCGTTTTCCAACTTTCGCCATTTCAAGCCAAAATCAACTACGGACTTCCAAATAAATATTCAGACACACTCATAAGTCTAAAATCAACATACATAACTAATCCCAGGCTCGGAATCCCAAACGGACATCGATAACATTAAAATACATTTCAATCCAACTTCATGAAATTCTTCTAAAATGCTAACTTTCCACAATAACAGTTGTAACACTCCCGGATAATCCAAAACCCAATACGGGCATATTCCCACGTCCACAATCATCATAAAAATCTATTGGAACCTTCAAATCCTGATTCCTAGGTCCCTTACTCAAAAGTCAAAACCCTTAGTCAACTCTTCAAACTTAAAGTTTCCAAAATGAGGATTTTCTTTCCAAATCAACTCCGAACTTCCCTGAAATTCAATTCCGACCTCATGCACAAATACTTGAAGTGAAGCTACCTATGGACTCAAACCGCCGGACGACACGCTAGAGCTCAAAACGACTGGTCGGGTCGTTCACTTAGACATGCATTCATCCTAAAACGTGCTAAGAATTGCTCCGGAGTTTTCCGAAATCACTGTTCAACACCTCGTGCACCTACCGTGCTACAACAACCCAATTGAGCATATTAGCTCAAGCTAGTCCGAAGATCCTCCCTTTTATTTAGTCAAATAAGCCATATAGCCAAATTCCAACATCCGAAATCCTCTACTAGGTCTGCTTTCAGCGCTCGAACACCGTATCAATCACTACACCTGCACCAACACATTATTGTATACCCTTCCTGTATTCACACCATGCACCACATTATCTACATGACCATAATAACATCCTATGACAACAATAACCGTAATTCCACAAATCTGATTCCCACAACACACCTCATGACACATATAAGTCATGTTCCAACTCTCGCAATTCTGCCATGACATAAGAGATATGTAGAAATTCATAACCACCCGTTGAATCAACAAATCGTTGAGTCTCTCCTCTTGACATAAACCATTAGCTCATTCTAAACTACATAATGTATTTTCTCTTTAATATATCTTATATAAATCCGATCGCACTGGTCGTCTGACCCAGTACAAGCTGATCCAGCAATAAGGCACCGCAAATACTATCTAAGATTTTATATGACACCAACAATGCGCCAACAAATAACTTGAATATGACACATAATGAAGAACGAACTCCAGAAAAGAACTATCCAGATCGCGTAACGAATAAAACGACCATCAAATACTATGAGCCTTCTCAGAGGTAAGAAACATGACACCCAAACTAAATATAAAGAAACATGCTTAACATCTCGTTGTTGCAACGTGCAACCGAATCCAACGTGACACTGTTGTGGTGTGCAACACGATCCACCCCAGATACTCGTGGCAGCATGCCACCCAATCCAAATAATATACCTGTGGTGGCGTACCACCCGACCCGCACATAACAATCAAAAGTTAACACACATCAAGTCGTAATGCTTATACTCACAAAATGTCCGAATATCAACCACAAGCATGCCAAGTGCATAATACAAATCCCGGGGAGACGGATAACGCCATACGCTATGAAGCTCAAGCACAACTAAGGTGCGATATGTGATCTGTTGATAATAGGATAAATTCACATAGTTAAGTGTATATTTATACTGCAACTTAATGATGCTTCACTATCTTAGAAATCTTAAATGATGTTAAAATGACTCTAAATGTCGATTTTATGTTTCGTAGGAGCAAAGTGCGCTTATAAGGACCTAGGATGGTGTTTGGAGCCAAATTGAAGGAGAAAGACCCCTTGGAGTATTTAAAGTGTGAAAAGAAGGAAGAAAATTGCTGGGACAGATTACAAGTCCACTAGCACGACCGCACTAGCCTAGATGCCAGAGACAGAATCATAAACCTTCCAGGGAACACCAAAGGCGGCTGAACCCAAACATGAAGGAAGTGGTGAAGACGGAAATCATAAAGTGGTTAGATGCGAGAATCATTTTACCCATCTCTGACAGCAACTGGGTTAGCCAAGTGCAATGTGTCCCTAAGAAGGGTGGCATGACGGTTGTAAAAAATGACAACAATGAGCTGATATCCACAAGAACCGTCACTGGCTGGAGAATTTGCATGGACTACAGAAAATTAAATCTTGCCACCCGGAAAGATCACTTCCCACTTCCCTTCATCGATCAGATGCTCGACAAACTGGCAGGGAGGTCTCACTTTTCTTTCCTAGATGGGTACTCGGGGTACAACCAAATTTCCATTGCCCCAGAAGACATGGAAAATACCTTCTTCACATGTCCCTATGGGATATTTGTCTTCAGAAGGATGCCCTTTGGCTTATGCAATGCACCCGCCACATTTCAAAGGTGCATGATGGCCATTTCACAGACATGGTTGAGGATATAGTGGAAGTGTTCATGGATGATTTCTCAGTAGTGGGAAATTCATTCGATGAGTGCCTAGAAAATATGACCCGAGTGCTGAAGAGGTGTATTGAGACGAACCTGGTACTTAATTGGGAGAAGTACCATTTCATGGTACAAGAGGGTATCGTCTTGGGGCATTTGGTGTCAAGCAAAGGGATTGAGGTGGATTGTGCCAAAGTAGATGTGATTGCAAAGCTTCCACCTCCCACATCGGTCAAAGCAATAAGGAGTTTCCTTGGACATGCCGGTTTCTACCGGCGATTCATCAGAGACTTCTATTGCCAACCCCCTGTGTAAGTTGCTCGAAAAAGAAAACCCTTTTGTGTTTTCTAATGATTGCAGGGTGGATTTTGAGGAGTTGAAAAGGAGGCTAGTCACGACACCGATCATTGTTTCCCCCGACTGGGAGCAACCATTTGAGCTCATGTGTGATGCCAGTGACTACGCAGTGGGATCAGTGCTAGGTCAGCGAAAGGAAAAGATAATGCACCCAATTTACTACGCGAGTAGGACATTGAGTGGAGCTCAGCTGAATTACACTGTGACTGAAAAAGAGATGTTGGTAGTGGTGTTTGCTTTCGACAAGTTCAGATCATACTTGATCGGCTCGAAGGCGATTGTGTACACTGATCATGTTGCCCTCAGATATTTGACTGAGAAGAAGGAATCCAAGCCGCGCCTAATTCGTTGGGTGCTGCTACTGAAAGAATTCGATCTAGAGATTCGTGATCGTAAGGGCACGGAGAACCAAGTCGCGGATCATCTGTCGCGAGGAGATGAAAATGAAGTGGAAGCAGAGGATATTCTGGAAACCTTTCTAGACGAGCAGCTACTCGCCACAAGCACGGAGAAGGTGCCATGGTATGTAGACATTGCAAATTACCTAGAAAGTGGTATTGAGCCCTATGGACTCTCATCTGTCCAAAAGAAAAGGTTTTTTCGTGGCTGCCACAATTATTATTGGGATAAACCTTACCTGTTTAGAATTTGTATTGACAATATGATCCGGAGGTGCGTCCTCGAGATAGAACAATTTTCTGTTTTGCAGGCTTGTCACGCATCAGCGTATGGGGGAATTTTTGAGGAGTCAGAACGACGGATAAAGTTCTAGAGGCCGGATTCTACTGGCCAACTATGTTCAAAGATGCACACCAATGGGTGAAGGGATGTGATGAATGTCAAAGGACGGGGAACATATCCCATCGTCATGAGATGCCCATGAACCCGATTCAAGAATTTGAGGTGTTTGATGTTTGGGGGATTGACTTCATGGGTCCCTTTGTCAGCTCCTACGACAATAAGTACATACTTGTTGTTGTAGACTATGTATCCAAATTGGTGGAAGCTGCAGCACTCCCCACCAATGATGCAAAGGTGGTGGTGGGGTTCTTGAAGAAGAATATATTCACCCGTTTTGGGATCCCAAGGGCCATCATAAGTGACGGAGGCACTCATTTTTGCAATTGTGCCTTCAAAAAGTTGCTAGCTAAGTACAACGTTCGCCACAAGGTGGCAACCCCATATCACCCTCAGACCAGTGGGCAGGTTGAGGTATCAAATCGAGAAAATCAAGAGTGTACTGACTAAAACTGTGAACGCCACAAGAAGTGATTGGGCGAAAAAGCTGGATGACGCACTCTGGGCCTACAGAACTGCAACGCCAATTGGTATGTCACCGTATAAGTTGGTGTTTGGGAAGGCCTGTCACCTGCCGGTAGAACTGGAACATCGAGCTTGGTGGGAACTGAAACAGATAAATATGGATCTTGATGCTGCGGGCACCAGTCCCGTCACCGAACTACATGATCTAGAGGAATTCAGGTATCTTGCATTTGAAAGCACAAGGTTGTACAAGGAAAGAATGAAGAGGTTACACGACAAGAACATTGTGGAACGAAACTTCAAACCCGAAGATATGGTATTGCTCTATAACTCCAGATTAAGGCTATTTCCGGGCAAACTCAATTCCCGATGGTCTGGACCATTTTGTGTGGTCGAAGTGTTCCCCTCAGGTGCTGTAGAAATTGCTTCTGGAAAAGATTCCCACACCTTCAGAGTTAACTATGTGGCCATGGAAGAAAACAAGGAAGTATCTCTAATGTATCTTACTGAACCTCAGAGGTTGAGTAAGCCTTAAATGCGCTCATTCTACATCGTGCCGCGACGTTAAATCAGTCGATGCATGGGAGGCAACCCATTGACTTGTTGTAATTGTCGTGCCACGACATTAACTAAGGCGCTGGTTGGGAGGCAACCCAACGTGTAGTATTTGTAGTGTAGTTGAGTTGTTGTATGTACTAACATGTAGGTGTGCTCAGGCGAGGGCGTAATCCAACCGAGTTAAAGGACAAGAAATAAAAAGAGAAAAAATTTCCGAGGCCTAGACTAGCGCGGTCGCGCTAGTGGCCGCGCATATAGACTTATGTTCTGTCTCCACTAGCACGGTCGCGCTATAGGCGCGCTAGTCCCGTCACGACCAGGTAAGTTTTCTTTTATTTTTTTTATTTTCTTTTACCTTACCCTAACCCACCAATACCCCACCCCACGACCCCACGACCCCACGCCTCCCACATCAGTTACAAGTCCCCTTCTTCCAAAACCCTCCCTTTTCTTCTACTACTCTTCTTCCTCCAAGAACAACTTTTCTCCTCTATACTCAAGTGCTCCCACACCCCAATTCTCTTTTTCACTCCAACCATACCCCAACTCTCCATCTATCACTCTCTTAACACCACATGTATGTACTTTCTTTACTATTTTTTTTTTTAGTTGTATTTTTGTAGTTTTTCTTTTTTCCATTGTTGTAAGTAGTGGATTTTTCTTCTTGTTTAGTAGAAGTAAGTGGTAGTGTATGGTTAGTACTTGTGGGTGAGGGTGATTGGGAGTGTTGTATGTCTTGATTTAGTTGGGTGAAGTTAAGGAAATTGTGGCGGTATTTGGGGCTTCAACGTGCTTAAATGGGGGCTCCGCTGACTAATGCCCACCAAGTGTTTGTGTAAATGCCCCACTGAATGGCAATTATTGTGACCAATTGTAAGGTGAAGTCTGAGTAACCACAGTTGGGTCACCTCGTTATGCTCCGTTAATGATGTCCTTTTTGTAGGTACAATGGCACCCCGAAAGCGTCAAGCCACCGGACGACCACGAAAGTCCACTGACACTCGGCCCTTCAATAGAAAAAATTTGTATATGCTAAGGCCGAGGATAGGTTTGCCGAAAGGGAATCCAAGTTAGCGATACTGGAACGTGGTATAGATGTAGACTCCCTCCGGCATAACTGTCCAAGAATGTATGATGAGCTGATGCGGCGCCGGTTAGATGTGTTCTTTGAGGAACCCGATGAGGCCAATGCAATGATAGTAAGGGAATTTTATGCCAATTGTCCAGAGCACAAGAATCATGTTGTCACAGTGAGGAGGAAGCAGGTGAACGCCTCGGTGGAGGCCATTCGAAGGATGTACAGGCTGCTAGGCCCCGTGGATATGTACGAGGACGGCTATGAGGCATATGGCCGGCGTTATACCCAGTGGGATACGTTCCTGCCAACCATCTGTGTCCCGGGCACATAGATTAAGTGGTACAAGTATGGGAATAAGTTCCACTCTTCAGCCCTCACGTTTGAAGCAAAATGTTGGCTCTACCTGATCAATAACCGCTTACTCCCATCACACAATACCTAGGAGGTGAACATTCCTCATGGGTGTTTGATTTGGTGCTTGATGACGGGCCACAACTTTGACGTGGCCCGACTTATGCACGAGGAGATGTTTATCCGCTGTAAAATTGGCAGTTGATGTTTAGGAGGATGATGACGAGTCTGATGAGGAGGATGACGATGAGCAGGCTGAAGTAGCGGAGGAGGAGCAGCCGATTCAGGAGAAGACGACTGATGTGGAGGGCCCGCCGGAGTTATAGGCTAGATCACCTGGAGCAGGACATGGTTGGACTGCGCACTTCGGTCACAGACCTAGGTGCACGTGTTGATGCAGTAGCTGCCCAACAGAAGAAATCTGAAAAGAAAATCATGGGCTGACTCCGAGCCCTGGGTCGCGCTTGCCATCTGGACCCAAGGACTGTCTCCGACCAGGATTAAATTTCAAGGAAGTCCCCTTACCTCTCTCTGTTTATTTTGTCGTCCATGGGGACATGTCCTCATATTAAGTGTGGGGTGGGTGAAGGTTCCCTTGTACGTGTATATATGTAGAACAAAAATTGGTAGTTATTTTCTTTATTTCTCTTGTGAGTTAGCATAATTGTTAGTTATTTTTCATTATTTTCACGCGAGTTTGTTTTTGCCTTTGTGTTTGTGATTGTAAATAGTAGTGTAATTAATATTAAGTCGTCTTGGACCGACGAAGGATCCTTTCGACGAGGTTCTTGAGGGTCTAAGTCGACCATAAAAAAAAAATTAGTGGAATCTTCCTGATGATGAACTTCTTAAGCAGTTTTCTTGAGGGAAGTTAGTCTAAAAGAAAACAACAAAAAGTTTTTTTATTTTCTTTTTAGGTAGTGTAGCAACTCCCCTTAGTTTTTCTTTTGACCGCGGTTCTTTTCCAAGGGTTTTTCTTGAACCGGTTATAGGTAGTTTTTTGTTTATTTTGTTTTGTTTTTAGTTGTTAGATGTTTAGGGGCGAAAACAGCAAAAAGTTTTTTGTTTATTTTGTTTTGTTTATCCCTTCATGTTGTCACACCCGAACACAAATGACCCTAGAGTGCGACGCTTAGGCTCAGCTGTTGATTCTTGCAGAATACCTTAATTTTGTATGTTGTAACTGACTTGAATGCTCGGTGGAGTGTCTTGATGAACCAATCTGGAGTGAATTATGTTCCATATGTGTGTGAGGTATTTTGTATTGTATTCTGTGTCCACATGCGATGCCTAAAACTTGCCCTGTGTGTTTGCAAAGCACAATAGTAGCTTCTTTCAGTTTTATAAGTGATATAGGCATTTCTTCGATAAGCCAGATATAAAGTATAACCATTTGATTGTAATCTATCATAGTTAACCCCGTTGAGCCTATAAGACTGTTTCTTTGGCAACCACATTACAAACCTTACCCAATTGTTTGAATGACCTGTCTGTTTGAACCTTGTACCTCTGTTGGTCCCAAACCGCACACGCAAGTATACGTGGTCGTAGCAAGTAATATAATGTTAAATCAAATGTCGAACCCACAGGGAATTGCGTAAACTACTTATTGAATCACTCTAATTGCTATTTAATAGAGCCAAAACAAAATCCAAGAATATAACTAATTTATTCTACGATTATATGAACTAATTATCAAGTAACGAGAATATTGTTGTGTATTCAATAGAGACAAATATTCCAGGGTTGTGATCAATTCACCATTCATATTGCATTCTAATTAACTCTCCCTTTCATATAATTCACTCATGGTTGCTAATTAATCGATAATTGCTCTCGTAGCCTTCTCCCGAAGTACTACTCGTCTATTCTCAATATATTAACGCANATTGCTGGCCAAACAATTAAGCAATTAAACGCAGAATTGAAGAAACAACCATATATTGAGCGAATTATAATCAAGGTTAAGTTAATATCGAATAAAAATATCCATGGCTAAACCACAACCCCAGAACAATGGGTGTTTAGCCACTCATACTAGAATTAAACAATTGCATAAGTTTTGCATAAATGGAAAATACTAGATTAAGATTAAGAAAACTGATAATCCTTTGCTTCTTCAATGATCTTGTGTGTATATTCTCTCCAAAAATGATATCCTCCTTCAAAGTTGTGTTTTTGGGTCTATTTATATGTTTGGGATAAACTCTAAACGTGTAGGAGACTTCTATTCCAACCGGGAAACACTTAAAAACCTTTAAAACTCGGAGTTGAGTGGACCAGGCACCCAGGAGTTAAGCCCCAAACGCCCCCTTAACAAATAGGGGTACGACTTGTAATGTGGGTACCAAAGAAAAGGTCTAAAGGATCAAAGGGGCTAGCAATGGAAAATGTAATTTCTTATGTGACAAGCACATCCATGATCAAGCAAGAAAATGCCTACGTCATCCCCAGACTAGCATAACCTACAATTTCGCTTCGATTAACACAGAGAGCAAGTTCTAGACTACACAGGATAGCATAGAAAATCACTAAACCTCACTCACACATTGCACATGACTCAATCCCAACGGTTTTATTCAACTCTCAAGTCAAGCAAGAACACAAAATTGAGAGAATTAAGCAATATCACACTATGTAGCATACAAGTCAAACAACTGAGCTAAGGTGTCACAAAATAGGCTATTTATTTTTACTCAGGCATCGCATGTCAAACCAAATATCAGGGAAAAGAGAATGTATGTCATCACCTAATATGCCGACATCAAACATGTCATAGGGTATCTCTAATTTACTCAGTTTCTTCCTAACTACTCTAAACAAAAAAAATAATTTAAATTATCCGGTTCAAGTTACACCCTTGAAAAAGAACCGTGGTCAAAAGAAAAACCAAGGGGGAATTACTACACTACCTAAAAAATCTTTTTGGTATTTTCTGTAGACTTATTTCCCTCAAGAGAACTGTCTAAGAGGTCCATCATCGGGAAAAGTCCACATTAAAAAAAAAAAAAAAAACTACAAGACTTAACAGAAAGATAATTTACTTATCATGAATACAACTACAACATGACACCACATATGGTACAACAATTCCACAATTCATAAGTACAACAAGATACAACATATGCACCCCACACTTAATCCATGCACTGTCCCCAGTGCATTGTATAGAGACAAAAGCAGTAATAGAAGCAAGGTACATGAAACTCCCTAATCATTCAGCGTCGTCATCATCTGACGCTTCCACTCCTCCTCATGCTCATCTTCTTCATCATCTTCCTCATCCGAGCGCATTGGCTCTGCATCAGAGTCGTCAGGAGTGTTGATATCCTCATCATCAGGGAGCCTGTATCCCTCACCCGCTCCAATCATCTGCAGCATTTAGCGGGTACCTCTGATCCAATTCAACTCTCTCATCAACTGACGCCGGCCGACCTCCTATTCGCAACTGCAAATTCATCATCCCATAAGGATGGGCCATGAAGCTGTCATCCCGCACATTGCGCTCTGCATTGGTCAGGGAGGGCTCTTCCTTCAGTCTTAGGCCAGATATGTCAGTCTCTCGTTGGAATTGATCAATGGTATGGTCAAAGTTGGGCTCAACCGCTACATTCTCATTTAGCAGGAACTGAGTTATGAAATTTGGGAATGGTATTCGATCAATTCTATTGCTCGAACGCACCAACCCCATTTGATAGCGCATCAGTTGGCCCACATTTACCCTCTGCCCCGTCATAAGGAAGTAGAGCACAAAAATCCTCTCTCGGCTGATTAAGGTATCATGGTTGCATGGTAGTATCCGTGCATTAATCACTTTAAGCCACACCTGGGTCTCAACCTTCATTTTCTTCTTTGGGAATCTTTTATGGCAATTTGTGGCTCTATCCCGAATCCAAGCAGACCTGGAATCAACCCCAAAAAGTGTGTGCCTCACCTCTCTATAGTTGGGATGGCAGATGAATTGCTCTATAGGCTCCACCGGAACATTTGGTGCACCTAGGAAATCACATATGGCCTTGGCCGAAAAATCTACCAAGTGCCCACGAATTGGAACCAATCCATTCTTTTCCTTAGGGTCAAACCCTGCGTAGAATTCTCAGACTAAATTGAGGTTGATGTCACCATTGTGTCTGAACACATATCACAGCCTCAACTCATGGATGCTCCGCCAAATCGCTGGAAATTTTGATCTTAGACTCCCTTGCTTAATGGCCCCTTCAGGGTGAACATGCTTCGGTTTGCAACGTGCATACCATTTCCTGGATTGCACTGGTATGTTGTTGAGACCATATTCCCGTTCACCAGTGGGTCGCTGTCTCATAGCAGCGACAACAGCTACTGCTTCCTCACCAGTCATACTGGAAGTAACATCCCCCCATTTTCTTTTCTTTTGGGGTTGTGGGGGGTTTTGTTTTGCTTTTAGCTGGGGCTGAAGACGTGGCCTTCCCCTTGACAGTGGATCTTTTGGGTAGCATTGTTTTTCCTGCACATATGATCAATAGTTAGTGGGTGTCACAAAGTGTGTACAAAATATTTCCAAAGGTTACTCAGACTTCACCTTGGCACGTTAATGAATAATTGTNTCATACAATATGACCATGAAATTCATAAACCCATAAGGAACCACCATGAATCATGGCACACCCAAGTCGAATTTACACAGAATAGGGATAAAATCATACCTCAACGATTGATGAGTGTTAATTTGATGAGGTGAGCCCCGAAATTGAGCCTGTGCAGACTTGTGTGTGTTGTAGGGTGCAGATGTGTGGGTGAAAAGTTGATGTGGGTGTGTAGATGTGTGGGTAATCTATGAGTTGTAGTGTGAGTGTGAGAGTAATTCATTGTTGTTTATGTTTTTGGGAGCAAACTCTTGGTTGAGAGGGAGATGAAAAAATTAGAAGAAGATACTTACCTGGCGTTAGGCGTGCGTTTTAATCTTAAATCCCGGACCCACTGGCGTTGGATCCCAAACGCCCAGCCTGCCCTGGCGTTTGCCAGGCGTTAGGGCTGAAACTCCCAGCCTGCCCTGGCGTTTTCCAGGCGTTAGGGCTTAAACGCCCAGCATGCCCTGGTGTTTTCCAGGCGTTAGGGCTGTATCGCCAGGTACCCCCTGGCCTTCGTCTCACCTTCCGTCATGCAAGAACACTGCTCCTTTCACTTGAATGCACTCGCAGGCTCGTTAGTACCTATAATTATATGAAATTCTTCAAGCTATGTTAAGATTTAACTAAGTATTGGGTTGCCTCCCAATAAGCGCCTTAGTTAATGTCGTGACACGATGATTACAACAAGTCAATAGGTTGCCTCCTATGAAGCGCCTGATATAATGTCGCGGCACGACGCTGAACCTCGCCTCAGCCATCAGCGAGCACGACTTTGGTCTTCTCACGATTTATGGTACCACCCCAATAATGTTTGACTATATGCCCATTCACTAAACATGTTCTTTGACCATGTATAGCTCGCAATTCAAGTGCACCATATGGAGTGACTCTCACTATTTCAAACGGGCCTGACCATCTCGATTTCAGCTTTCCAGGAAACAGTCTAAGCCTAGAATTGAATAATAGTACCTATTGGCCCGGCTCAAAATGACGCGGATGTATATGTTTGTCATGCCATCTATTGGTCTTTTCTTTGTAAAGTTTGGCATTTTCGTATGAGTGCAACCTGAACTCATCCAATTCATCCAACTGCAGCAATCTTTTCTCACCCCTGGTTTCAAGGTTCATGTTTAACTTCTTGATGGCCCAATACGCCTTGTGTTCGAGCTCTACGGGCAGGTGACATGCCTTCCCATATACCAACTTGTACGGTGATGCCCCAATTGGTGTTTTGTATGCTATTCTGTATGCCCATAAAGCGTCATCTAACTTAGCAGCGCAATCTTTCCTGTTCACACTCACCGTTTTCTCTAGTATTTGCTTGATTTCTCTATTGGATACCTCATCTCNGTCAACTGCTAGCAAAATGTATTTATGTCCCCTGGATGATGGGAATGGACCCATAAAATCTATCCCCCATACATAAAAAATCTCTACCTCCAAGATATTATTCAAAGGCATCTTGTGCTTCCTTGTTATCGTTCCTGTTCTCTGGCATTGATCACACTTTTTAACAAATGCGTGGGAATCTTTGAATTGTGTTGGCCAAAAGAACCCAGATTGTAACACTTATGCTGCCGTTCGATCTCCACCATGATGGCTTCATATGGTGATGCATGACAATCGTACAACACCTGTTCCATTTCTATATCAGGAATGAATTTCTTCATTAACTGATAACCATAGTCTTTGTACAGGTAGGGCTCATCCCAGTAGTAAAATTTCACATCGCGTAAGAACCTTTTCCTTGATTCAGATTTTATTTCTGGGGGAAGTACCCCACTTACCAAATAATTCACATAATCAGCATACCACGGAGGAGGGTCTTGGGTTATAGCAAAAAGTTTCTCATCCGGAAAGACTTCTTTAATATCTCCACCCTCCTCAACATGATCATGATTTTCCAGCCTTGACAGATGGTCAACTACTTGGTTATCAGGCCCTTTCGATCTCTTATCTCCACATCAAATTCCTGCAACAATAAAACCCGGTGCATCAATCTAGATTTAGACTCTTTATTTGTAAATAAATACCTGACTGTTGCGTGATCTGTGTGGACAATAACTTTTGTGCCCACCAAGTATGCCCGAAATTTTTCAAAGGCCCACACCACGGCTAAAAACTCCTTTTCAGTGGTGGTGTAATTCTGTTGTGCATCATCGGGGGTCTTACTCGCATAGTAGATGGAATAAAACACCTTGTCCTTCCTTTGGCCTAGCACTGCCCCAATTTCATGGTCGCTTGCATCACACATAAGTTCAAATAGTAGTGACCAATCAGGTGCAACAATTATGGGGGCAATTACCAATTTCTTCTTGATCTCCTCAAATGCCTTCAGGCAGGGTGCATCAAAATTAAACTTGATATCTTTTTCCAGCAACCTGCACAATGGAGTAGCAATTTTAGAGAAATCTTTAATAAAGCGCCTATAAAATCCTGCGTGTCCCAAGAAACTCCGGACACCCTTCACTGAATTTGGTGGAGGTAGTTTCTCAACTGCCTCCACTTTTGGCTTATCAACTTCGATGCCACTTTTAGATATTCTATGACCCAAGACAATGCCTTCCTGCACCATGAAGTGACACTTCTCCCAATTTAACACCAGATTCGTTTCTTCACAACGGGCCAACACCATGCTCAGGTTTTTCAAACAGTCATCATAAGATGCCCTAAAGACTGATAAGTCATCCATAAACACTTCTACAAATTTTTCCACCATGTCGGTGAAAATCGCCATCATACATCTCTGGAAGGTGGCTGGTACATTGCAAAGACCAAATGGCATTCGCTTGAAGGCGAAGGTTCCATAAGAGCAGGTAAAGGTGGTCTTCTCCTGATTTTCTGGGCATATGACAATTTGATTGTAACCTGAATACCCATCCAGAAAACAATAATATTCATGCCCTGCTAACCTGTCCAGCATTTGATCGATGAATGGGAGTGGAATATGATCCTTGCGGGTTGCTTTGTTNTCATTCCTCCCTTTTTGGGTACACATTGAACTGGGCTCACCCAATTGCTGTCAGAAATAGGAAAGATGATGCCTGCATCCAGCAATTTTATGACTTCTTTCTTCACTACTTCTTTCATAATGGGATTCAGCCTCCTTTGTTGCTGAACACTCGGGAGAATTTCGTCTTCCAAAAATATTTTATGCATGCAAAACGATGGACTGATACCTTTAATATATGCGATGGTCCACCCAATCGCCTTTTTGTGCTCACGAAGTATCCTAAGCAATTTCTGTTCTTGTGTATTGGTCAGGCTGGATGAGATAATCACGGGCAATGTTTTAGAGTTTCCCAAATAGGCATAGCGTAGATGTGCTGGAAGAGGTTTGAGTTCCAACTTTGGAGCCTCTTCAATAGATGGGTTAGGAAGGGTTAGAGTAACATGCTTATTCAACTCTTCAAATTTTCCTAGCCTGTGGAGGTAACTGCAGGACATCTCAAGAATTTTCTCTATATCTTCCTTTGTTTCATCCTCACAGTCTTCTGCATCCCCAACCAACACCCGCTCAAGAGGGTCAATAGGAT
>ML344334.1:313-11159 GCA_005239505.1 Nicotiana paniculata | reverse complement strand
GAGTATTCTAACAGCTTACTTGATACGTAAATTCCCTGTGGGATCGACTCTGGGCATAATACCACAAATTATATTTGCAACGCCCGCTTAGTATTTTATTAGACATATTTGAGCGTGATCAGAATTCGACATCAGGAAGTGTTTTCACACCATCGACCGACATCGACTCATCCCAATATTTATGGAAGAGATTGATGATCCCAAGTTATTTTACTCCATTCAGTCATTCCCAATATTTAGATTGAGTAGACATCAAAGCGGAGATAAGATGATAGTCTACACCAGCTAAGCGTTGTAGAACAGACTTTTTTGTTAAAAAGAGATCTCGGATCAAGGGATATCGACCCGACAGTGCTCTGTTGGTCCATTTAGTGGATCCTCCCCCTCCCCCAAAAACAAGATCATATTGAGCAACAATTTCAAGGAAGATAGCATTGGGACATGCTATGACCTATGTATGGTAACATGTGTCATGCTAGAGTCTGTCCGGGTGGGCTCAAGCTAAAGCAGGAGAAGAGAGTTAGCTTTCTGCTGAGTGAGCCTGAACAAGAGCGAACGCACACTAGATCAGAGCAAGTTTAGCTAGCCCAATGGCGCAGACACCTACTAGGATGAGGCATTTCTTTTCAAGAATAGCCTCCCCTTATCGAAAAGAAGGGTCCGAAGAAGATAGAACTGGCCATATTTCTCATCCCCCTAAGGAAGTAGAGCGCGATGAAAGTGCCACTCCACCTGGTCGTATGAAACTGGCATACATCCTGGCTTGGTGTAATGTCGTATGTATGGTAGAGGTAGTGTGGTGATTGAACTCAATGCTAATGGTGATCACCAAGGTTCAACGAATGAATGAAGCTTTGATCGTACCCGGATAGAGATGATGGTATTCCTCTGATGTCTCCAAGCCAGCCATAATAGAATAGATAGGCGAAGCAGTCAATAGCAGTCTGTTCTCGCGAATGCAGGTTGCTTCCAAGCTCAAACCATTTGAAACAGAATTGCTACTTTTTTTTGTTATTGATAGAGTGGTATTCTCCGCCCCTGTCAAATAAAGTAAAGGGGGAGAACTGGAAGAGAGAAGGAAAACAATTGAGAGTGAGGATCATGCCTTGATTATGTTATGTTATTTACCACCATCTTATGATACTTTTGCTGATATGCTGCTATATGGGAAAGACAACATTTCAGTGGAAGATGTTAGTAATGCACTAAAATCTAAAGAGTTGAAAAAGATCTTTCCAGACAGCAGAATGAGGGCGAGAGTCTTGTGATTAGAGGAAAAACACAACAAAGGGACTTTAATAGGAAAAAGTCAACCGCTATATCAAAGTCTAGAGCAAGGAAGCAACACTGTTACGAGTGCAGGGAGCAAGGTCACTACAAGAGAGATTGTCCTAAGCTGAAGGAGAAAAGAGGGAAGCAGAAAATAGATAATTCAGCAAATATTGTTGACACTGGCAATAATTCTGATGGTAGTGACAATGTAGGGGAAGTCTATGCTGTGAGTTCTAGTCATGGACAAAATTCTTGGGTTCTTGATTCTGGTGCTACTTTCCACATGTGTCCACACAAGAATTGGTTTGTAACTTACAAGAAAATGAGTGGGACTGTTTACATGGGAGATGATAATCCATTACCAGTAGAGGGGGTTGGTAACATCAAATTGAGAATGTTCGACGGAATTATCAGAAACATTGAGTGTTGGCATGTTCCTTGGATAAACATTGAGATTTGTTATTTTGTGGCTTGAATTATTTCTTTTATTTTTAGGAAACCCATAATCCCAATAGGTTTAGGAAAACTCATTGTCCTAATAGATTTGAGAAAGGAAAACCTATAGTCCTTGTCAAATTGGGAAACCTTTCTCTTATAGGCTTAGGACTATTTGGGATCTATATATAGGGATTGTAGTTGAGGATCCTATAGATTGTACTGTACTTTTCTTCTCATTCATAGTGGAAAACTCTCTCTGTCTTTGTCCCGAGGATTAGGCTTAGCCAAACCTCGTTAAATCCTTGAGTTGATTTTTCTTTTCTATTTGCTTTGTGTGTGATTATGTGCTAGTTAGCACACAATATTCCGCAATATATACTTTTCAACAGAGGCTCAACGCGAAATAGAGTGAAAATGATGAAAATATAAACAGCCCCTCGGGCAAAACATCACTCATACACAGCTCCTCGGGCAAGCCTCACAGTCACTCGTAAACAATCCCTCGGGCATACCTCACAATCACTCGTAACAGCCCCTCGGGCATACCTTACCATCAGTCATGCCTTCAAATCACTCATCACTCGGCACTCGACACTCGCACTCAATAGGTACCTGCGCTCACTAGGGGTGTGTACAGACTCCGGAGGGACTCCTTCAGCCCAAGCGCTATAACAAGCCAAATCATGGCATCAATCACTCAGGCCCTCAGCCTATAATAAACATGTAGCGACGTGCAACCCGATCCCATAAATATCCTCACAAAATCAGGTCCTCGGCCTCACTCAGTCATAAACCTCACAAGCCACTTGGGCTTTCAGTAAAACAGGGACTCAGCCCAAAACATCATTGATATGCATCAAAACAGGCTTATAAAACTTAGTTATGCAGTAAACATGTTTAATCATGACTGAGTATAGATTTCCAATCGAAAAAAGTGAGAGGATAGTAAGAAAAAGGCCCCTGGGGGTCCAAATAATACTGGCACAAGGCCCAAACATGGCATTCAACCCAATTTACAGAAATTCTTTCTAAAATACAAAGATATTACACAGTTTCAACAAAATACGCAACTCTACGGTTGCTACGGGACGGACCAAGTCACAATCCCCAACGGTGCACGCCCACACGCCCGTCACCTAGCATGTGCGTCACCCCAAAATAGTAAAATGATAAAAATCCAGGGTTTCATACCCTCGGGACTAGATTTACAATCGTTACTTACCTCAAACCGGTCAAAGCTCTAACCCGCGATGCTCTTGCCTCTCGACTCGGCCTCCAAATGCTCCGAATCTATTCAAAACCAGCATAATACCATCAATTTATACCAAAGGAATGGATTCCACAAGAAAAATTATCAAATTAGACCCCAAACCCGAAATTGACTCAAACCCGACCCCTAGGCCCACGACTCAGAATCGGGTAAAAGTCACAAATTACGAACACCCATTCACTCACGAGTCCAACCATACTAGTTTCACTCAAATCCGACTTCGAATCGACATTCAAATCTCAAAAATTCATTTTTATGAAGTTTCTACAATTTTCCCTAAATTTTCACCTCAAAGTACTAATAAAATGATGAAATCATTGATATATTCATTTATATTAATCAAATCCGAGTTAGAATCACTTACCCCGATGAATTTTTTGAAAAATCCTCGAAAAATCGCCACAAACCGAGTTCCATAGGTCCAAAATGTGAAATAATGCCCTAAATCCCGTATATATAGTGCACCCTCTGATCTCCACTTCACGGTCTGCATAAATCCATCTCGGCCACGCATTCCTCACCAATGTCCGCGTAATTCCATCGCGACCGTGCATTCCTCTCCGCGGTCCACGTAATTCCATTGCGGCTGCACACTCATCACTGCGGTCCGCCAAACTCGTGCCGCGACCGCAGACCCTGAGCCATATCCACCGTGGTCCGCGAAATCCTGCCGCGGTCCACGAAACCCTGCTGAGGTCTGCGACTTCAAAACACCAGAAGCATATATGAGTTCCGAAAATTACCCGGACTTGCCCAAAACTCACGCCGAAGCACACCCGAGGCCTCCGGAACGTCAACCAAAGGTACCAACAAGTTATATATCAATTTAAGAACTTGGTCGATTCCTTGGAACTTATAAAACAACATCCAATTACCAAATTAACCTCGGATTCAAGCCTAGGAACTTCTAAACTTTCAATTTCCACAAACGACGCCGAAACCTACTAAACCTCATCCGAATAACCTCAAGTTTTTTCTCACACACGTCACAAATGACACTACAAACCTACTTCTACTTTCGGAATTTCATTCCGACTCCGATATCAAATTTTCCCACTGCTGACCGAAAATCACCAAATTTTAAATTTCGTCAATTCAAGCCTAATTCTACCCCAGACCTCCAAATTACATTTCAGACCCCTCCTAAGTCCAAAATCACCTAACAGAGCTAACCGAAACATAGAAATCCAAATCCGAGATCGTTTACTCATAAGTCAACATCCGATTGACTTTTTCCAACTTAAACTTCCAAATATGAGACTAAGTGTCTCATTCCACTCCAAAACTATTCCGTACCCGAACCAACCAACCCGATACAACACACTACAACAGAATAACACATAAAGAAGCAAAAATGGGGGAATCAGGGCTATAACTCTCGAAACAACCGATCGAGTCGTTACATTACACCTTCTATCGAGGGTCATGTCCTCCGAACTGGGCTTATTATATCCGAAAAAAAGAAGAAAGAAAAATTATTGCTCCTTTTCATTCAAAAATAATGACATGAGATAGAGTATAAAGTGCGCGCAATTTTGCTCGAGCATTATCATCAGAAAAGAAGACAGTATGAAAGTCAAAATTTCAATGAGAATTTGATAATTTTTTTGATTATTATGAAATAAAACTGATGAATTCAAAAAATGTGTTAAATCGTATTAGTGATATTTTATAATTAGGTTTATCTAAGAAATGTTTGGGAAAATGCCGGTTAAAGTAAAAATATTTGGCTCATTAAATAGTAACAGCCTCATATAAAATGGAAATATAGAGCTAAAATTTAGTATAGTTATCTTAATTTGTACGTTATTTGTTAGATCAATATAGCATATTTCAACCATTTATGTTTTTAAAGAAGGCCAAGTCATATATTTACTTGCATTTTGCATTTGAGTTTTTCATTATGAAATAAGAAAATCTTTTGAACTTGAACAATGTACCTCTTGAATAAAAATGAAATAATATGATGTACGCTCAACGCCAACGCACTTCACATGATTTTATTAAAATCTCTCTTGGTATCTTAGGCGACTTGTGGTTAATATAGAGTCCGCACTATCCTTATTGTTTTCATAGTTTCGGATCTTATTTGCCGGCTATTATTAATGTTTCTGTTGATGATACTAATGAATTGTCTCTTCTTGTTTTATTTTCATTTTTCTGAGCCGAGGGTCTATCGAAAACAACATCTCTATTCTATTGGGTAAGGGTAAGGTCCGCATATACACCACCCTCCTCAAACCCCACTTTGTGAAATTTTATTGCGTCGTTGTTGTTGTCTCTGAGTATCTTAATTAGGTCATTTGATAAAACTAAGAGTTATAATGTAAAACTAATTCATTTTTCAACTGATTTAAGTAACCCAAGTATATACGGAAGTGTACCAACTTTACAGTCTTTATTTCTCAAAGTATAAATTACAAAGATTTGAAAGGGAGCATTGAAACAACGGTCAAGTAATCTCTGTGTGACCTATAAATTACGGATTCGAGTCGTTGAATCAGTCACCGATGCTTACATCAGGGTAGACTGTCTACATTAAACCCCCTTAGAGTGCGACCCTTCCTGATCCTGTGTGAACGCAGAATACTTTGGGTACCGGACTGCTCATAGATTACAAAGATATATATAAAAAAACAGAATCATGAGCTTATTTACTAAGAAAAGCTTTATTGATTTAAAAAAATTTGGATGCAAGTATATTAGTGAACTTTAATTAATATTTTTAAGAACCAATAATTTTCTTGTTCCTAATAATACTCTTATCAAAGACTTTAATATTTACTGACCAGAGCGTGATGGAAAGAGAAAATGCAAACAAAAATTTGTCCCAAAGCCAATGGGAAAGTCTAAAATAATTAAGACAGAAAAGGCCAAGAAAACAAGAAGCAACAGAGGAAAAGAGGAAAAGAGGAAAAGAGGAAAAATGCGGTGAACGTGGATCGAACACGTGACCTTCAGATCTTCAGTCTGACGCTCTCCCAACTGAGCTATCCCCGCTTCTAGGTCTATGGGAGTTCTGAATTTTATAAACTGTGGGTGACGTAATATCGAGAAAAATTCAAAAAGCTTCAAGAAATGTGGAGCATCACTAGCAAAACTCAAATTGCTATGTTTTTATATATCTATCTCTAACTATATCTATATTATTATAAAAATACGAATAATTTATGTTACATGTTGAACAATTAAAATATTTCTAAAATATCGATCGACTTTTATGCCCTTAAATATTTGTATAGTATAAGGATCTAATTGTAATTATATTACTCATTGATGGAATTCTTTTTCGATTTAAACTACACATACATCGACCGTGTAAAGTTGATCCTACTTGAATTAGAAAAGCACATTAATAATTTTCTTTTAAAAATTGAAGTGTCTTACGTTATTTACTACAACGTATGTTGTAGATTGAATTTTAACTTATGAGCAAATTTTAAATGATTTACCGGTTTTTAAAGCTTAAAAGAAAAAATATAACACTTATTAATGGTACTTATTTTTTCCTATATCTTCCCCAATTGAGAACGTACATATTTATATCTACAACTATCTATTTCTATTTATATATCCATATTATTATAAAATTATTGTTAGAAAGTTATATGTTGATGGACTAAAATATTCTTAGAAAATTGATCACCTTTTTGCCTTTCAAAACATATATATTTGTACAAAAAAAATAAATCCATGTTGGTTGATAAAATTGCCGTATTTGGGACTATTTAATATATTGGATACCGAAGTCAATTGATAATATATGTTTAGAATTTTTAATGGATGAATCCTACTCTTATTTGAACAAGAACTAGAGTCTGATTTCAATAAGTTATAGTTTGCACGAACAAATTTCGATTTACAGGGTTATCTTGAGTAATTTTAAAATTTGACTACTGGTACTTATAATATACTTAATTAGTAATGTCAAGCTAACAGTGGAAACTATGTTGATGTTTTATTGTAAGAAATAGCGTCAAATCTCTTTTTTACTGTATTAGTGGATAAGGATGGAACTAGAATTTACGGTATGTGACATCTTTTGAGTTTCAATTTGGGGATTATTCTTTACGTCCTGGTAGGATTTTAGAAGGTGAATTGGCGATTCAGTTCTACGAGAGTTAATTCAAGAAAATAAAGTTAATTATGAAATAATATATAAATGAGAATAATGTAGGAAATTGGTTCTTAATAATATTTAATTTTCTTTTGACCAATCAATTGCAAATAGGAATAGCACTACTGGACCAGAGTGCAATTACTTGGTTTTACCATGCGTATATTTGTGTTATGTATAAAAAAATAGACCATTTTTTGGTAAACTTAATTTATTATTCTTTCATAAATGTAATTAGATCTATGTGCCTTACACGTAGTATTGAGACTATCTATATTTATCTATATTATTATAAAAGCGCGAATATCTCACGTTAAATGTTGGATGACAAACATATTCTTAAAATACTGACAGACTTTTTTACCCTTAAATAGTTAAATAATTTATTAGAAGATATCGAACAAAACAGTAATATATAGACTTTGCCTAAATAGACCTTGAATTGAACTAAAATTCAGACTAACATGAAATTATATGGACTTCGAATATCAATCCACTTTGGCTTTCTACACGTAAAACAAATAACTACAAAATTAGTTTCTTTCTCAAAGAGCGCTAATTTCATCATTCCAAAGGGTTTAGGAATATTGAGCTTTGGCACTAAAATTCCGCAAAGCATCTGTACTCTATTCATCACTCCGCCTAAAATATGCTAAGAGATTTTTTGCTATTAGTATATGAAAACAAGATTTAT
Source organism: Nicotiana paniculata (assembly GCA_005239505.1). Classification (NCBI taxonomy): domain Eukaryota; kingdom Viridiplantae; phylum Streptophyta; class Magnoliopsida; order Solanales; family Solanaceae; genus Nicotiana; species Nicotiana paniculata. Next base: position 3,368 of record ML344334.1, on the reverse strand, counting down.
TATTTATATTTTATCGTTCTGGCTTTAATCTTCTATGTCACATTGACAATGTGATCTCACCCTGTTGACTGTTATGAAATTTACTTATCTTAATTTATACAATTTGCAGTTCAAAATATAATTTGGATGATATGGTGAATTGACTTTATTGTTACAGGTTGTAATTAGTGTGATAGTTGGACCAAATATTATAAGTGAAGACACTAATAGAAGTTCTGATCTTCAATTTTCTAACGAGCTATTGGCCTCCATATGAAAGTTCACAATTACAAGGTTTCTCAAGGGACCGGATCTTTGATAAATAAATAAAAGTCATAATGAAACGTTCATGGTGGGAATATATTAACTTTTAAACAGTTGTATCTTTGACATTTTCATAAGTTGCATGAAATCAACTTTTTCTTTTATTCTTTTTTGTCATGTTTCCTTTTTATTTTCTCATTTTTCTCTTCTTAGTTTTAAGGTTTGGGATCTTTACATAAATAGCCAGCTATATTAATTATTTACTTTTTCTTGCCATATACATAGATTATATATTTATTATACACAATTATACACATGTAATACATAAATTATGCATATATTATACATTCATCGGACTATTTTTAGTTTAAGTGGTAAGGTAGACGGTTATTTGGGTTAATTCTTCATTATAGAAGCACGAATATTAAAATACTAAATGTTGAAGAATAAAAATATCCCTAAAATATTAGCTGAACTTTTATACCCTTCAAAAACTTGAGTATTTGCTCAAAGTATTATAAATCAGCGCTGGATAACTTTGTCAATATGTAGACTTTGGGTAAAAGCAGAGTTTCGACCAACTTAGAATTACAAATACTTTCATATTGAATATAGTTAAGACTTCTATCCGAAAAAGGCATCACTTTTAGTCCCTTCTATAAATATACATGGCAGTCATGTATAGGTCCAGGGAGCAATTACAAGCATACACTTGTACTTGCTTTGATCATGCTATGAACTTAAAAGTTACTCCCAGCCTAGATTGCATTAGCAATATATTTATTCCTTAAATATGTTGTAAATTACAGTTATGAGGAATTAATGGACAAAGTACAAGTTTTGTCACTATTATCTTATAAACTAATAGACGTGTAAATCATGCAAGGTAATTAAAGTAGAATATATATAAGATTTATCACCAGATACCTTGCGAGTGACACCACCTTCTTGATATCAATTGAAGTGCAATTACAAATATACACAAATAATGCAAAATACTCTAAGAAAGACACGATCAAATAACGCGTTTACACCTTTAAACCTTATAAATAAAGGTAATGTAATTATGTTTTGAATTCAAATATTGGTTTACTGACTATGGTAATTTACTTCATATACTAATTAGTTTTATTTTTGTTACTCTAACAAATGTTTCTACTATCTTTTGTATAAGTTATGTGATACTGGACTTAGTATTAATATAAAAGCACGAATGTTGGAACGCTAAATATTGAAGGACAAAGATTTTCTTGAAATATTGACCGATTTTTATATCCTTTAAAATTGAATTATTTCTTCAAAAAAAAAAAAAAAAAAAAATAGAATATGGGATAAAATTGTAATATTTAGTGCCTAAAATATAGGAGTTTGAAACAAACTAATACTAGAAACTTTTGTTAGTAATCTGTATTGCTGTAAAATAAAATAATAATAATTTCTGAAAAAAAATACAGAAACAGTAAGAAACCTCACTAGCGCGGGATTAGCGCGGCCGCGCTAGTGGAATATACCAGGGACAGTGAGAAACCTGACTAGCGCGACCACTAGCGCGTGCTGAGCGCGGGCGCGCTAGTCCAGGCGTCCTTAGTTTTTCTATAAAAAATAATATAAGAATAAATCGAGCCCACTGAATACACAGTGTGTCCTTAAGGAAATTATTACCCTCAAATACTCGAGGTGTTGGAATATATCCTCCCAGGATAGAACGATTTAACTCACTAGAGTGTTGGTACCAAAAACGCCGGTGAACAACGAACCACTCGAAGGCTGTAAAACACACTGGAATATTTTGTGCAAAAGAAGAAGAAGAAGATCAGAAAATTTAGTAAGTAAAAATTCTGGGATTCAAGGTATATTTATAGCCAATTTCGTACTGTTTCTGAAAAGGTTTTGCAACCTTTCAGAACAGCCATAGCTGTTGGAACAGGTGTGAATCCTTTCAGAACAGCCATAGCTGTTTTGAATAGGTATGAATATTGCGGGAAATTTAAAAACGGATTTAAAATAATCCTGAAAAGAAAACGGGTCGGACCGGACCGGTCGTGGGTCGCGGGTCATTTCGGATTCGAAATTAATTAAATAATTTGAAAAATTTTTTGTCTAAAAAGATTAATCAATCAATCGTTGACCAAATCCAAATCCGAAGCCGAAGCCGAAGACGAGCCGAGCAAGCGACGACGACGACGGCGCGAGGCTTGCCTTCTTCTCAACTCTTTAAGAGCTAGAAGAAGAGCTTCTCTATATATACACATAGATTTTCTTTCCTTCTTCCAATGAGGGACAGAGTGTACTAATTCAAAATTTCACTTCCCTCCATTTCTTTTCCCACCATTTTCCATTCACTCTCTTTAAGCTTCACCAAGCTTAAAATTAAGCTAAACTAAAATTAAAATTAAGCTACACTAAGCTTAAAGACCGACAATCCCCCACACGAATGAGGAATGGCTATAAAGGATTGCACAGACGTGTGTGTGTTTTACATGCAAGAATTAATTGCATCTAGATAAGTAGGTTTCCCTTTGAACTTTTCGTAATGAAGTTATATCGGATATACTCGGTCAATCGGTAGATTTGATATCTTTGAACCGTCGAGCTTTGTTGTATACCTAGACAACATAAGTCACACAATCAATCCTTAACCATCTATGGTTCTCACGGTTGTGTTCGTTTCAGCCATGAACACCACATGGTTTCATGAGTGCTTAGAGAATGGACCTTTACTTTCATTCCCCTTGAGACGGCTTACACTTCACACTCACATAGGTGATTCCTAAACGTGTAATCCTAAAGACACACTATCTGGTCATATCCT
>ML344333.1:0-11605 GCA_005239505.1 Nicotiana paniculata | reverse complement strand
AAAAGTTAATTAGAATGCAATATGAGTGGTGAATAGACCATAACCCTGGAATGTTTATCTCTATTGAATACATTACAATAGTTCTTGTTACTTGATAGTTAGTTACTTCATAGATTTTTAGTATAAATTAATACATCATTGATCTTATATTGGCTTGGTTAAAGAATAATTGAAGTGAATTAGCTAGTAGTTTATACAAGTCTCTGTGGGTACGATATCTGGACTTAAATCCTATATTACTTGTCGACCACGTACACTTGCGTGTGCATTGGGATTTCGACCAACATAGTCCCAATTTAAATATGCGATGCAGTACAGGGGGACAGCTCCCAGATCTCTGTCTGTAGTCCCAATTTAAATATGTAATTAAGTACAGGGGGAAAGCTCCCGGATCTCTGTCCGTAGTCCCAATTTAAATATGCAGTGCAGGACAGGGGGAAAGCTCCCGGATCTCTGTACGTAGTCACAATTTAAATATGCAGTGCAGTACAGGGGGAAAGCTCCTGGATCTCGGTCCGTAGTCCCAATTTAAATATGCAATGCATCCACTGAGGAAAACAACCAGAATGCGACAGAAACAACATATATTTCCACAACCGGCCAAAAGCAAACAAGACCGAATGCAAAGTGCGATGAGCAAATCAATACAACGACTTAAATCCCAAAATGGTAAAAACTCACTCATAAGAAGTAGCCACTAAGAGGAATGTAAAGCACAAGGAGAAAACAACATAACGAGGGGGAAACAAGACAAATATAGCAACGATTCTATATATTCAAGTTCGCAACCAAGAAACCAAATCATCCCTGCAAGGGAATCAGCTATAACCAATCTCACTTAGACAATTAGCTTCACCGAATAAACTTAGTTTGAACAAATGCTCAGTAAATAGGCAGCATTAAAGAATACCATCAACATAGGTGGTCATCAATTACACCTAAGTAGTACTTAAGAGGAAAAATCATTTAAATCACAATGTACGACTCACGGGCATGCTTGACCAATGTATAGATATTCCAATTACTTGTTAGACATTTATAGGGCGAGATTATACTAGTTTTAGTCACATAGACAGCGTATAAAGAAAGATATAGTATAACGGTAGGTAAAACAAAGCCTTTATTTAAGTCAATTAAGATCATATAAGAAACAAGGAATGCTAGGCAAGTACTTCCAACTTGAGCAGGAAGAGATGAAACTAGACCTACGTCTACAGCGGAGATGAGCAATCCACTATATAAAAAGAGAGTACAAAATATCAAGAGAACAACCTCACGAAGAGGCAAACACAAGTGACACACTAATACTTGTCCCGTAAAGTTCTCCCCTAAACACGACTCTCAAACCCCATATGGCTACATTATGGATGCTACTGAATGGGAAGGGAGGATCCTCCATTTATAGAAGTCCAAACTTTTTCCTACAAGAAAAAGGACTAGCCAAATACGGGAGATTTATAATTTCCTTCTACAAGAAGGAAAACTTAATTATGGTAAATATATTGTCGTTTCCTTCAACAGATAGAAAAACAAAACATATTAAGGCATGGTTAATTATACATAATCAGGGTTAAAAGAAATGTAAGATCAAGTAAAGAAGAACCAGTAATATAAAGACACGTGGCAAATGTGGGGTTGAAAAATTAATTTTTATTATTTTAAAAGCCAGAAAATTGAACTGTTAGTAAACAATGGCATAAATAGGCCAAAACTATAAGGTTAGTGGCATGAATAGGCGAAACATATAACGGTAGTGGCATGGATAGACCGACCTTTTAAAAGATGGCATAGATAGGTCATTTTCGTTAGTTGAGTGGCATTTTGAGGTCTTTTCCGAATAATAAATAATAACACTTAAAAAGAATCAAAGCCAGTTAAACGGGTGAATAAGGCATGTCATAATTCTTATGTGTTTCGTTTCTCATGTCAGTTGTTCATTATTTTGTGTATTACTACTTTGTAAAAAATTTAACACTCTATGAGAAGTAACTTTTTTTAAGTTTGGCTATGTACTAAAAATCATAAAGACACCAACAATAGTACCTTGCCTTCTCTTCTTTTACATAATAGCCATATTCATTTAATTTCTTTTTTATCCACTGCAAAATAACACCATCAATATAGGGATAAAAATTTGATAATAGAGCCATTGATTTGTTACGTATGTGAAGGGAAATCATGTGAGTTATGATCAAGCGGACTCAATGTTAGTGGAGCCATGGGGAGGCACCGGTGGATCAGAATGGAATTACAAGCTGAAAAGTCTCATTAAAGAAATATTGATTGCTCATGGAGATGTTATAGACTCCATCATATTCAGAACTGAAAAAGGTACTACCATACGCTCACCAAAATTTGGTGGGAATGGAGGCCGAAGAAACAAGGTAAGTTAAAAAAATTGTGGCCAACATATTTATTTCTCATGATTGGAACGTTCTTCTCAAGTTAAATTTGTCTCATGTCATAGAAATGAGCTTAAGGGTGTGTTTGGTATGAAGGAAAATATTTTTCGGGAAATATTTTTCAATATTCGTATGTTTGGTTGGCTTAAATATTTTGAAAAACTATTTTCCTATCAAGAGAGGGAAAACATTTTCCAAAACTCTTTTCCAACCTTCCCTTTATTCCCCATCCCCACCAACCCCTACCAACCCAACCCAACCCACCCTTGCCCCCCATCCCCCCTCCCCACTCCTTACTGTAAATAAAAATATTATTAATAGTACTTTCTTTTTCATGTTAAATATAGAGTGTTTTTTTTTTAAAAAGCACTTCTTTTTCATATTTTCTTTCATTTCAACAAAATGATGTAGTAAAAAGTATTTTCTTTTATTGCAACAAAAAGAGTATTTTCTTTTCAAGATGTAGAAAAAGTATTTTCTTTCATTTCAACAAAATAAATACTTTTTTTTCATGTTGTAGAAATAGTGTTTTCTTTTTCAACCAAAAAAAAAAAAACTCTTTTTAGTAATGGAGCACAAATTTCAACTTTGTTTTTGCGTAAAAAAGTAAAGAAGCACATTAGTTCCTTTGGGTTTGAGAAAAGTTTTAGAAGAATAATTAAATTTTTGAAGAAAAAGTAAATTTTTAGAAGAATANGGGGGGGGGGGGGAGAGAGAGTTAAGCACAAGAAACATAGAGACTTGGGGGAAGGGGGGTGAGGAGTGTAGCATAAAAAATTATTTTCCTAAAAAGTATTTTCTACTCTCTAACCAAACACTAGAAAATATTTTCTTAAAAAAATAATTCACTCACCAACCAAACAAGGAAAAATAAGTGATAAAACCATTCATTTTCCATGAAAACTTTTTCTAGGAAAACATTTTTCCATACCAAGCACTCTCTAAATTATGTAAAAAGAATTAATTATTAAGACAATTAAACCAATTATAGTAGGTTATTCATTTGTCTTACAGCCTTCAAGTTACCTTACCAGGCTCTTGATATGAAAAATCACGTTATTGGTCAACTTAATATGATAATGTAGCAATTTTTTACATTTTTAGTGTAAACAACGTAAAATCTATAGTTATATAAGCATCTTTCAAGTCAAAGATATGAATGCACTTGTTGCTTCATATTTAAGTTTGTCGGTTCCTTTGCATTGAAAGGATTTCAACTAAGTGTCCAAATTTGCTTTTATGTCCAAAGATTTTTCAAATCCTAATATGGCATTCTTGCACTTTAACTGGCATCAAGGGGACATTTGGACATTATTATGGCCATTCGGTTATAAAATCTCTATGTTTTATAACTAGTGCAAAGAATTATGGACTATTTGGATCTGAGGCTGGTGGAACCCCATTTTCACTTGTGATGAAAGAAGGTGTAGCTATTGTGGGATTTTACGGGCGTTGTGGAGTGTTTCTTGATGCTATTGGTGTTTATTTGCAAAAACTTACTCCTTCCGCTTCAGCTAAAAGGAACCTATGGTTTAAGACATTGAAATCCGTGACGTATTTTGTGATTATTCTCTCCTTCGCTTAATCACCTCTACTTCCGTTTCTTCGCCTCATACTTGTCACGACTCAATTTTCCTCCGTTGGGTATCGTGACGACACTTAGTATTATGGACTATGTAAGCGTAGCAGTTACTGAATATCAACAATAAATAAAGGAAAACTAGCAGTCTTGATATAGAATTCTCAACAGAATGTACAAACTTCCCCAAAATCGGTAGTACAAGTCATAAGCTCTACAAATTTTCTACGACTTCTAAGTACGACTGTTTGGAAATAGCTTCAACAGTGTATGAAAAATAAATACAAAGAAGGTGACTCGGACGCCTGTGAACGCAGCAGCAGGTTACCTTGAGTCTCCTCGGCAATCATCCACACAGCTACTACAATATGAACCTGGATCTGCACACAAAAATGTGCAGAAGTTTAGTATGAGCACACCACAGCGGTGCCTAGTAAGTATCAAGACTAACCTCGGTGGAGAGTGACGAGGACTAGTCAAGACACCACTGGTCTACAAGATAAATAAGATGAATGTAGAGATGACCGATCGTTACATCTATCTAAGACTTCACGGAATAATTTACGACAATGACAATATAAAGCGGAAGGCAATTACAGAAATCAATCACGAACAGCACAAAAATACCCAGAAAGATGGACAACAAAACAAGCCAAACCGAACGGAAACACAATACAATAGAGAACACCAATAACTCAACTCTACATCAGTTTGTTCACATCGGACCTTAGCCGCTAAAATCCATAAACTGGTGAAAATCTTTAAACAACAGTTCATATGAAAAACTTTTGCAAATAAAATCATTTTTAGTATGGAAGAGTTTCCTTTGAAAACATATTTTCTCCAAAAGTAGATATAAGTATATTTAATAGAGAGACTTCCGTAAAACATAGTTTCTTTCAAAATACGAAACTTCTCAAAAATGCTTTCCCAATAAATGACTTCCAAATATCATTTTAGGCAAGACTAGTGCTTTTCAAATATACCTTCGATGTATAAGTCATTCAAATATAATCATTTCAAACCATTGCTTTTTCAATGATACTTTTCAATAAAATACCTTGATCAAAATTTCCTCAAGATTTATCCACCGGAACTCAGTCCGTAACTCAGAAATTACCATGTCGTACAGGAGGAATATCACATCTTCCCAATAACTGCATTAAGAGATAAGTAGGAATATCCAAATTTAGAACAACGAAACAAAATGCAAGGACAAGTGCACGGCATCACCCTTCGTGCTTTTACTCTCATCCTCACCAAAATAAGTGCACGGCATCACCCTTCGTGCTTTACTCTCATTCTCACCAAAACAAGTGCATGGCATCACCCTTCATGCTTTACTCTCATCCTCACCAAAACAAGTGCACGATATCACCCTTCGTGCTTTTACTCTCGTCCTCACAATAAATAAATAAAAACGGCACGGTATTATCCTTCGTGCTTAAATAAAATAAACATGGCACGGCATCACCCTTCGTGCTTTACACTCTTCCTCAAAATGCAACAAATAAATACACGGCATCACCCTTCGTGCTTTACACTCTTCCTCACAATGAAACAAATAAATACACGGCATCACCCTTCGTGCTTTACACTCTTCCTCACCCAAACAATATCAAGAACAACAATTTGGAAAGGAACATCAACAATATGAACCATAAATCACAACATCCCGGCAAGGGAGTCAACAATACAAAAAATATCATTAACAGCATAAACAGTAATAGAAATCATAACATTCCGGCAATGGATTCAACACTACAAACAATATCATTAACAGCGTAAACAATAATAGAAACCATAACACCCCGGCAAGGGAGTCAACAAGGCAAACAACATCATCACAACGGAATAATAAGAGAAATCACACGATCCCGGCAAGGGAAACAGCTATAACCAATCTCATCTAAACAGTTAACTTCACGGAATAAACTCAACTTAAACAAGGCCTAGTAATAGGCAACATCAAGAAAATACCAATGACATAAATGCCTAACAATTAGACCTAAGTAGCACTTAAGGGAATAGTCATATAAATCATAATGTAAGACTCATGGGCATGATTGACTCCAACGAATACATGTTCCAACTACGGCTAGTCAACTATAAGGCTAGATGACACTAATTATAGTCAATTAGGCAAGCTAGGAGGAAAGTATAGCAGGATGATAAGAGAAGTAGAATATTCAGTTAAGTCAAGTAAGGTCAAATAGCCAACGAAGGAATCCAAAAAAAATACGATTAATTTTAATTTAAACAGGAAGGGATGAAATTAACAACGAAGGATTCAAATGTAACAAATACAAATCATACACAGGTAGTATAAGAACCTATGAATCCTAAAAGGACAATCTAATTGCAAATAAGTACGAGTACACACTCGTCACCTCGCATACTCGGACTACAATCAACAAGGAAGACTCAATCCTAAGGCTTAGTTCCCCCACACAAAGTTAGGCAAGATACTTACCTCAAAGACGATAACCCGGTACTCAAAAATAGACTTCTCGGGCAGGAAGACCCCCGGACGGCTCAAAATCAACTAAAACAACTTCAAAATACATATAAAACGTATAAGGAACTATTCCGAATAATAAAGTCTCAATCTTTACAATATTATAAAAATCGACCCAAAAGTCGACCTCCGGGCCCGCACCTCGGAACCTGAAAAATTTTACAAATTTCGATTACCCATTCACCCACGAGCCCGAATATATAATTTGTTTTGAAATTCGACCCCAAAACAAGGTCCAAATCTCAAATATTCAAAAAGCCCTAACTCTACCCAAAATCCCAATTTCTACCTTTGATTTCATGTTTTTAGGCCTAGAATCTAATAGATGTTGATGAAAAATGGAAGAAAACAAGTTAAAGATCACCTACCTAAGAGGCTATGGTGGGGAAGTGCTTCAAAAATCGCCTAGGAGCTTTGGAGAAGAAGGGGTTTATGAACAATGGCCTAATTCCCGTATTGGATTTTGTTTTGGGTATTAGAAATGACTGGGCAAACTTACTCTCCGCGTTCGCGGGCCCCAGGCCGCGTTCTCGAAGGGTTGGTTACACAGACCTGTGCGTTCGCGGTTGTGGGGCCGCGTTCGCACAGGGTATTTTACACCCATCCCCCAGCTCTCCCCCCTAAGGCAGTGCGGTCGCACCTATGCATATGCGTTCGCACTGTTGACCTGACCCATGCTCCGTGTTCGCATCTGTGAAGGTGCGTTCGCACTGAGCAAAATCTACCCTGACCCCCAAACCCCACATAACCCTGTGCGTTCGCACTCCCTTGAGTGCGTTCGCATAGGGTAATTCCCTGGACACCAGCAACAGCAATAAAAACACCAGATTTTTCCTACGTTTTGCACTCACATACCTACCCGAAACTCACCCGAGCCCTCGGGGCTCAAAACCAATGACGCACACAATCTCAAAAATATCCTACGGACTTATTCGAGTAATTATACCACCAAAATAACATCAAAAACAACGAATTAAACCCCAAAATCAATGAAATTTCTTAAAAACCTCTTTAAACTTCAATTTTCCATTTTTTTATCTGAATCACGCAAAACGAAGTCCGTTTATTTCCAAATTTCACAGATAACACATATAAAACATATTGAACCTGTTCCCAGCTCCGGAACCAAGATACGGGCCCGATACCACAGGTTTCACCTCAAATTTAATTTTCAAAAATCTTTATATTTTTCGGAAAATAATTTTCTTTAAAAATTCATTTCTCGGACTTGGGACCTCGGAATTCGATTCCACGCATACGCCCAAGTCCCATATTTTCCTACGGACCCTCCGGGACCGTCAAATTACGGGTCCGGGTCCATTTACCAAAAACGTTGACCGAAGTCAATTTTATTCAAATTTCTAACACAAAAATTATCATTTTATCAGTTTTCACATAAAGGCTTCCCGGCTACACGCCTGGGATGCACACGCAAATCGAGGTAAGATAGAAGGAGGTTTTCACGACCTCGAAACATAGAATTAGCTAGAAATATACGGGATGACCTTTTGGATCATCACAATACTTCAGCAAATGAACTTGAAGCAAAAAAAAAAATTGAGGCAAATGAACCTGTGGTTGAAGAAATTGAAATACATGATGTCTATACTACTTTTGCTCTTAATATCATGAATCAGACAAATTTTGTTTTTTGTTTGTTTTATTTTATTTCTTTTCGATTAATAGTGACTTTATATACTAAACCAACAGATGCACATAAATTTCTTTCACTTAATATATATTCTTATATATTAAATCGCTTAACCATTATAAGCTAAAATCAATTTCAACTTTTATTGTCTCTTTCCAATATTTAGGATCTGAAGAAGATATAGCTTCAAAATAATTTGATAGTTCATTATCGACAAGAAAAGTTTGAAAATCACTTCCACATGAAAAATATTTTTTCCTAGGCCTTTTGCTCCTTATCAGTTCCTCATTAGAGGTAATTTTATTATTTCTTTCAACAGGTGTATGAGAAATTTTGACAGACAGTGGATAAATATATTCAAAGAACTCAGCATTCTTTGTCTCAATTATAGTATAGCAATCAAGCACATCAAATTTTAAAACAAGAAATTTGTATGCAACACTATGTTCAGCATATCCAATAAGTATGCAATCAACAGTTTTAGAACATATTTTTCTCTTTTTAAGTTCAGGCAAAAGAACTTTAGCAAGGCACCCCCACACTTTTAAATATTTCAAGTTAGGTTTATAATCCCTCCACAATCATACAGAGTTTTGCCAGTTCTTCTATGTGGTATTCTATTTTGTAAGTGACATGCAGATAATATTGCTTCACCCCACAAATTATCAGGAGCATTAGAATTAACTAACATAGAGTTCATCATCTCTTTCAATGTTCTATTTTTCCTTTCAGCTACTCCATTTGACTCAGGTGAATAAGGCGGAGTTACTTCATGAATAATTCCATTCTTTACAAAAAATCATTTAAAGAAAAATATTCTCCACCTCTATCAGATTTAATTCTTTTGATTCTTCTACTAAGTTGATTTTCAACCTCTGTTTTATAAGAAATAAAAGTATTAAAGGCATCATCTTTATTTCTAAGAAAATACAACTTAGTATATCTAGAAAAATCATCAATAAAAATCACATAGTATCTTTTACCACCTGTAGTCATAGTCTGCTTCAAGTCGCCTAAATGAGTGTGTATTAAAAATAACAATTCAGTTTCTTTATTTACGGAAAAACAGGTCTTTCTAGTACTTTTAGCTTCGGCACATATTTTCACACTTATCAATATTATTTGAGTCTAAACCAGATATTAAACATAGTGACTGCATTTTTTATATATATACGATATTAATGTGTCCTAATCTAGCATGCCATAAGGAGATAGACTCAACTATATAAGCAGAAGCAGATACATTTCCATTGATAACATCAGAAATATTAAGAACAAAGAGTCATTGGTTACAATAGCCCTTTCCCATAAACACATTATTTTTGGTCATTATGATCTTATAAAATTCAAATGACATTTTCACTCCGGCTCTTCCCAATAAGGATACAGAGATCAAGTTTGCCCTCATAGTAGGAACATGCAGTACATCAATAAGGGCTAAACTTTTTCCCGAAGTGAGTTTCAGGAGAACTTTACCCTTACCCAATTGTAGTACTTGAGTCTCTAAGGTAGACCTCTTCTATATCATCCTCTACATGAGTATAAGAGGAAAATGCTTCTCGATTTGCACAAATATGCCTAGTATCCCAAGAGTCTACCACCCATTCTTTTACATGTGCTACAATGTTTACTTGAGAAATGACAGCTGCAATAATATCACCTCCTTCAGCTAAGTTAGCCTTAGGAGTATTAGTTTTTTCTTTGTTATTTCCTACTCTGTACCTGCACTGTGAGGCATGATGGCTTGATTTTCCACAAACAAAATAAGAGTCCTTTTTTCTTTTAAGGTTAGGATTTTTAAGTTTGCAACCTTGAGACTTATTCTCGTATCTTTTGCGGTTGTTGTTATTGCTTTGCACTAAGTTTGCTTTAAGAGCTGTCATCCTAGCTTTGTCAGATTCTTTTCTGTTGGAATCTTCAATTAGGATGTGGGTCACAATTTTCTTAAAGGTGAATTTTTTTTGTTTTTGGTTTAAGTTGTTTTTGTAGTCACTTCATGAGTCAGGCACCTTCTCAATCAGCACTCCAGCAACAAACTTTTCTGGTAATGTCATCCCCTCGGCCTTCAAGTCTTCTAGCAGTTTTTGATATCTGTTGATTTGCATGTTCATCTCTTTATCATCTCTCATCTGACATTGATAAAATTTTCTTACTATAAATTTTTGTTTTGTAGCATCTTTAGAAGTGAATTTTTTAATTAAGGCTTCCCATATAGCTTTGCTTCCTTGTAATTGCAATACACACCAAACAATTCATTTAAAATAGTTTGTAATATAGTTGACGACATACCTTGTTGGGATATTGCCATGATTCCACTATTTTATTATCAATATTTGAACTAGGTTGTCGATGTAGCAATGCATGTGCAACACCATGGACATCAAACAGTGAGAACATACGTTCTTGCCAACGATTGAAATTTTCATTTGTGAAAATTTTGATATTCGACACATCTTAAAATGGCATGGCATATGATAGTGTAACTGGAACTAGGCAGTGGAGGTAGCATCAATATTGGTAGTATCAGTAGTATTTTCAGCATCAGTGGTGTTTGCCATAGTTTCTTAGATTGTAGTAATAACGACACGGGGGGAAATAACAACACTACAATAATAAAATTATTTGTGAGCAGAAATAAACCAACTAGCTTGAGTCGTGCTAGGCAGTGTCCTAAGAAATTATGTCAGCAGTGTAAAATGTCTCTCCAGGATTAAACAAGTCTACCTCTATTAGGGAGGATACAGAAATCAGCAAAATATTAAATTATAAACACAGCTATTTAAAAGAGGGAACAAATAAAGTAGACTATAAATATTTTAAGGAGGAAAGAAAAGGAAGCTGAAGAGGAACTAAAGAGGCAAAGTAAAATGTGCTGATACTTGATGTCTATTTGAAGGCCTATTTATAGGCTAATTGAAAAGCTTAAAGCATGAGTATGACACTTGTTTCGAACTTCCCATGCAAGTAGCCACATGGATGGACATTATTTGTCCACTTTTTGGAAATATCACAACAGACCTGACACAAATTAATGACTTGGTACACATTAATTTTCAGAGAGATATACCACTAATATTTAACCATATATGACATAATTAATTAGTTTCTAAGAAGTACATAACCGGACCATTTCATCAGAAGAACATGTCTTGGTACACATTAATTTCCCAATGTTCCCACCACAACCAGCAGTGCAACTACACGAGGCTCNTTAATGAGAAGAGCAAGAGTTTTTCCTCCAATATTGTTCTTTGTCTTCCGCATCAAATCTTTCATGGTATCAGAGCCATAGTCTTTTGAAGAACTCTTCATTGTCTAATATTATTATTTGTCTTTGTTCTCTTTTGAACAGTGTGTTTTTTGTCTTGAATTATAGCCGACGAAACACAGGTCGTTGTGAAGGAAGGTGTAGTTTAAAGGAAGACGATATCACCATACGATATCACTTCCAATGA
>ML344331.1:0-54332 GCA_005239505.1 Nicotiana paniculata | reverse complement strand
TAATTGAAATACACAGTAAAGAATACTAGACGTAGAAATCGATGTTTGTCACTTCTATGGTGTCGTCTTGTTGAATCCTTCTGTATCTTCTTCCGTCCTCCTAAGTTGTGTTGTTTGGGGTCTATTTATATGTTTTGGGCCAACCCTAACCATGTAGGAGACTTCTATTTCAACCGGGAAACACTTAAACTCGTCAAAACTCGAATCTGGCCGAAATTGGGACACCGGGCGTTTGGGGCCAAACGCCCCCTTAAGGCCAGGGCAGGCCTAGCGTTTGGGCTCTAACGCCCCCCTAACACCTGGGGGTGCCTGGCCTTATGGTTAAAACGCCCTCCTAACGCCAGGGGGTGCCCGGCTTTAGGGGGCAAACGCCCGGCTATCGCCCGGGTGTCTCCTTTTGCGTATTTTCGACGTATTTGCATCCCTTTAGCTCCGTTTCCATATCCAATTCACCTACACATGAAATAAACTCCATTAAGAACCTAACAAGTGTATTTTTATCATTAAAGCACTTCAAATGTAAGGTATATCACATGCTAGACTATGCAATTTAGTATCGCATCATGTACCACACTCTGATTATATACCACACTCTCATGGGAGCGGGCCGTTCGCCTCGGCAGTATAATAAATGCATCTATGGTTCGTATCGTTCGACCCTCGACAGTGCACAGATTATGATGGGATCGGGCCGTACGCCTCGGTATTTCAATAAAGTACTCTCATAGAATCGTGCATAATATTTGACAAGAAGTTAGTGTATCTATGAGTCTTCCTGATTTAAAATTATGACGACCTATCCGGTGAGGTCCATTATATATATATGCTCCGGTTGAGGAGGAAATTGCTAATTGAGAGCTTGAGTCTATTTTAGAGAGGAGGATTGTATCACATATTTACACTTGTTTATTTTGTTTGTTTACTCTGCCCCATATCTGTTTACTTCTTACTGTATTTGTCTCATTGGATCACTAGTAAGTGTCGATGTCAAACCTTTATCACTACTTCTCTAGGGTTAGGCTAGATACTTACTGGGTACGCATT
The DNA here is from genome assembly GCA_005239505.1 of Nicotiana paniculata. Lineage (NCBI taxonomy): Eukaryota > Viridiplantae > Streptophyta > Magnoliopsida > Solanales > Solanaceae > Nicotiana > Nicotiana paniculata. The sequence goes on along the minus strand of ML344331.1, from coordinate 53,288 downwards.
GATTTACATACTCATGCTACACTTGCTGCACATTTTTGTGCAGGTACATATATGTTGGGTGGTTTTTTGGGCGCAAAGGCGCGGCTAATGCAGGGACTTACCGTGAGCTGCATTTCATGTTACGATCCGTAGCCTGTAGAGTCTCCATCAGACTTATTTATATTTTCCTGTCTAATTTGTATTCCAAATAGAGGTTGTATTTTATTATATTTCCTAGTTGATGCTCATGCACTTGTGACACCGGGTTTTGGGGGTGCTTATGGGCTTTTCCTTATTGTAGTTGTGAAAACATTATCATTTACCCTGTAAATTTTGTTTCTTATTATTTGATTTATGAAAATTATGATTTGAAAAATACTAAAATGAGTAATTAAGTTAATCATTTACTTTTGGCTTTCCTGACGGCGGTGTTAGGCGCCATCACGACCTTTAGAGGATTTTGGGTCGTGACAGCGCGGGTCGACGCCTTGTCAGTATAATAAAAGAATCTATGGTTCATGCCACTCGACCCTCAACAGTGTACACATTACTCTGGATCGGGCCGAACGACCTCGGCAGAATCGTGCGCGCCATATCTCTAGTAGTCTGAATATTCACAAGATAATCTTTCCATTGATGCCCGGTATACTTGGCATTTTCTGAGCTGTTAAGGTAGAATACAAGATCGAGAAATTCGTACTTTAAAATAAATATCTGGAAGATTATGTAATTTACAGATTTTCCCCATTATAAGTGTGCACTTCATATCTGTTATGAATTATTATATTATTCTATTGGACCGCTAGTAAGTGTCGATATCGACCCCTCATCACTACTTCTCCGAGGTTAGGCTAGATACTTACTGGGTGCGCGTTGATTTACGTAATCATGTTGCAGTTCTGCACTAAATGTCTAGGATCTGACAGGTTCATTTGGTGATCATCTTGGTGCGTAGGCGCATCTGTTGAGGAGACTTTATGTGAACTGCAACCCAGACTGCGCATCTTAGTCCACTGAGTCTCTATCGTACCATTTGTTTTATCATGTCTTATTTACATTCTGGACAGATGTTGTATTATTATTGTACTCCTTAGAAAATGCTCATGCACTTGTGACACCGGGTTTTGGGGTTCCTTCGGGTTGTTCATTATTGTGGTTCATGTAAATATTATCAATTACCCTATAAATTCTATTTTATACCATTTAATTATTGGAAATTATGATTTCAAAGTAATGAAATGCGTAATCAAGTTGGTAAACCATCGTTGGCTTGCCTTACGGTAGTGTTAGGGGCCATCATGACTTATAGTGGATTTTTGGGTCGTATTAGCTTGGTATCAAAGCGTTAGGTTCACTTAGGTCTCACGAGTCACTAGAAAGTCTAGTAGAGTTTTGCAGATCGATACGGAGACATCTGTACTTATCTTCGAGAGGCTACGGAGCTGTTAGGAGCACTTCCCTTCTTGATTTCTTATCGTGCGATTTGATTCCGTTGAGGCTTGTGCCTTTATTCCCTTCCTACTCGATTTTATGCGACGTGAAACTCTTGTTATCAATTGGGCGTCGAGTATTTGTAATGGTACTGTAGACGTGGTGTAGGATGTTTTCGTTTCCTACGTGTTTGGGCGGTCTATTATTATTGCCTTGCGGAAAGATGTTCTGTCAATTCAGCTCAGTAACTGTATTCAATGGTTTTGGGGCTATGCACACGTTGCTGTGATGTTCATGAGTTGTTATCACATTGACTTGGTGTAATGATAGAGTGCTTATTTATGGATCGCCGCAGTGAATGACTCGAAAGGAGGATTTCTCAGTGCATGATTTAGAGGTTCAGCATTTAATTCCAGCAAAGGAAAGGCAATCGGACTATAGATGTTCAGGTTTTAGTTGATGGAGTAATGAGACTTGGTATGTTCGAGCGTGGTAGAATTTTCATTGTGATATGGTGTTGTCATCCTTGTTTGAACGCATTACGGTTCGTCAGTGTTGTGGTCTTCTTTGAGTTGCCTTCGGGGCAGGGTGTGCTAAAATAGTGTCTAAGAAGCGATTGTCAAATATGGCGGTATGTGCGGTTTCAAAATTGAATTGGTGTTTTGGAAACTGATGGCTCAAGAAAGATGATCTTCTAGGAGTTTTAGCGTTTGTTGCAATTCATTAGTTCAGGTGCTACAGGTATGGATTTGATTTGGGGCAATATTTGAGCAGTGAGGTATGAGGAAGGGCATGGGGGAAGTGTCTCGCAGTGGTTGAATTACTAGCAGGTCAAGTATGAAAAATAGAGGTCGAGAAGTTGCTTAAAGGAGATGGTTTAACCGAAGTAAGAGTGGTAGATTATCATATGGATTACGTAGCAGGATATCTACGTGCTTTGAGAAAGTTTAGAGAGGTTTGAGAATCGTGGTGGAAATGTGACTAGGTCTACGGATTGTATTTGGGATGGTAGCTACCGTACTGAGGAACATTGAATATGGCAGAAAGGAGTTTGCTTGAAATGAAGAGGGGTGTGAAAACTTTATTATCATTGGGATGCAACATCTTCGAGTTTGGAATGCATTGTCGCACTTTTAGTGATGACAATGGGGAATGAACAGACTCATACAGCTGGTGGATCAGCACGGGCTCAGGAGGGTTTACTGACTTTGGGGTAGTTGTACCTAGTGAAACGTCGTTGGGAGATGTCAGTATGGAATTCCATAGGTGGATTATCTCCTATGAACAGGTTAGCGGTTGCGTGATTTTGATGAAGTTTCTACGAAGAATTTAACTTGCTACCCGGTAAGGGGTCGAATGCGTGATTGTGGCCGATGATTCAAAATGTTCATGAAATGTTTAACAAAAAGATTTCAAAAAAAGATTTGGCGGGTTAAATGTGCGAGATCATGGTATTTGAGAAGGGGGAATCTTGGTGGGTTCTACGTTTATGTAATTGTAGCTTAAAGCTAAGTGGGGGAGCCCCACCATCTACGCTTAGATCACGTAGTTGTTTGATTGTGCGATTTCCGGTTCTCGGTGTATTGGTGGGTTATTATGACTAAGGAAATAAAACATCAGGGTAATTCAAGCAAGGAAATTGATAAATGTGCACTATATTCATCGATTCATGTGCATGTTTTGGGAAGACTCAAACTTTATGATTCTTTTAGATGTGATGTGTAAGCAAAAGAATTCAGCCGGTTGCTTCTTTGAGAAGGCGTTCATGCGCTAGCAGAGCGTTGGAGTTTGGTTATATTCGGGATCAGGTCAGAGTGGGTGACTCAACAACGGTCCTAGTGGATTCAAGAATTAAAGTCCAGTGCCTAAGGATTTTAGGTCCGTTGTGTAGTTAAGGAGTGAGTTTCGCAGTGGATGACGAACGACACTTGGAATATTTTATGTTATCCTCGGGTACTGTGGTGCAGTATTAGAGGAAAGCGAGAAACAGTTTCGGATCCGTGAAAGGTCTATTGTGCGCATGAGAAAGGTATAAGATGGTTCATGGGTATTGGGGCGATGTGGTCTCGTGAAGTGGTCACTCGGGAGGAGTGTTGTTGAGTTTCATTATGTTCTGGAATGGAGCTATTATTATTTCTAAGGCAAGTCAAGAGTAAATTGAAGGAAGTGAGGTCGATTAGTAATGGTTTGAATCAGAATGATTGTAGCAATGATCAGTTACTTTGGCGTGTTAAGTCATACATGTGGTTGGTGGTTGCACAACCACCATAATTTGATTTATTTGGAAGGTATTTAATTCTAATGGCCTTGTTATGTGTAAATAGATCCCGGAAGAGTTATGGAGGTTTAGACCATGACATGAGGGTTGTATTTTTTGCAGTTATGATAATTCAGTCGCGTGTTGCAATGGTTCTTCTAGAATGAGTTAGTGAAGGTTTATAGCTAATGGAGTGCTTCTTCCACTAGTATTTCAGGGGTTATGATGAATTCGGATACTCTCCCATAGCGGCATGATAGGTGCAGTGAGCGGCATGGGAGTTGAAAGTGGAAGATCAAGATTGTAGTTCGATGTTGACGGGAACGTCACGAGCTCGGATGAGCAGGAAGAATTCAGATGTTCAGAGTAAGCTGGCATTTTCTTTAGTGTCACCTGAGAACGGTGTCCTGTGTAAGAGGCTTTGTGTATTGATTTGCGGATTCTTGATTTTCTTTACGAAATTAGTACGGTTGGTGGTATGGAGGTACAGACTTTGCTACCTGGTGTGGAAGGTCGTGGAGCGTGTCCCACAGGGAAATTTGTATAATTGTGACATGTTAGTCACTTGATTATTAAGGATTGAAACCAAGTATGGAGATTCTGGTACTATCGCTAATGTGAGAGTTTATGCTTGAGAGGCGCTCTATTCCTTTGGTTGTGAACTATGGAAGTTTGGTCCGGAGTGGACGGCTGCTCGTGTGTGTCATAGATAGGGTTATTGTGGATCCTTGAAAGGTTATTAGCCTATTATGGTATGATAAGAATCGGCTTAAGATCCATTGGTGGATCTAATGTGAATGTGTGTTCTATATCAGGTCGGACATGTTTTTTTGGCGTAGCATTGCTAACGGATGAGCCTTCAATAATTGGATGTTATTCCAGTCGTTAGTTGTTCCATGTATAAAAACTCTACTGTTCCATGTGGGTTTTGAGAATGCTTGATTATTCGCACATGTGTTAAGGTCCTTTGTAGCTTGTGGGGTTATATGAGCAGGATGGATTTCGAGATGCAGGTCATTTATCGCACCTTAGTTGTGCGTAGGTTTCATAGCTTATGGAGCTATCCATAACCCCAGGATTTGTATTATGCACCCGGCGTGCTTGTGGTCGATATTCGAGCATTTCGTAAGTATAAGTGTTACGACTTTATGTGTGTGTTTTCCTCTTGATTGTTATGTGCGGATCGGGTGGCACGCTGCCATGGGTATATTGTTTGGATTAGGTGGCATGCCGCCACAAACATGTGGTGTGGATGGGGTTGCACGCTACAACAGTGTCATATTGGATCGGGTTGCACGCCGCAATAGTGGGATGTTGAGCATAGTTCCTTACACTTATTTTGTGTGCCTTGTTTTTCATCCCTGAAGTAGGTTTAGAGCACCTTTCGGCCGTTTTATTCATTACGCAAGCTGGGTAATTCCCTGTCAGGGTTTGTTCATCCTCATGGGTTATATTCTAGTGGTGGATTTTTGGCGCTTTGATAGTGTTGCATAAGATTTTGGTCAGTGTTTGAGGTGACTCATTTCCTGAGCAGCTTGTATTGGGTGAGACGAGATTATTTGACCTGAAATTAGGGCAATCAGATTATATAAGGTACATTAAAGAGAAAATATCATTATTCAGTTTAGAATGAGGTAATGGTTCTTTTCTGGAAGAGAGACTCCATGATTTATTGATTCGGCAAGTGGTTATGAGTTTCTACACATCTCTTCCATTGTGGAAATATTGCAAGAGTTGGATCATGGCTTATATCTGTTATGAGGGGTATTTCGTGCACCAGATTCATGAAACGCTAGCTATTATGGTCGGAGGATGTTATTATGGTCAAGTGAATTATGTGGTACATGGTGTGATTTTAGCGGAGGAGCATGGTCATGTTGGGTACAATATCTGATGATTGATGTAGTATTCGTATGTTAGAATCGGGTCTCTTGGAAAATTCAGGATGTTGGAATTTGCTTCTGAAGCTTGTTAGCTAAGGTTATAAGAAGGATCTTTAGTCTAGCTCAAGCCAGCGTGCTCACAGGGGTTGTGGTGGCACAGGTAGGTGCACGAGGTGTTGAACAGTGATTTTGGACATCTCCAGAGAAGTTCTTAGCACGTTCGAGGACGAATGTATGTTTAAATGGGGGAGAATGTAACAACCCCACCGGTTGTTTTGAGATCTAGTGCATCATTCAGAAATTTAAAGCCTTAGGTAGCTTCACTTAAGGTATTATGACTTGTACGTATGTTCGAATTGAATTTTGGGAAGTTCGGAGTTGATTTGGAAAGAAAATTCTAATTTCGGAAGCTTTAAGCTGGAAGAATTGACTGAGGTTTGACTTTTGAGTAAACAACTTCGGAATTAGTATTTGAAGCTTCCAAAAGGTTCGTATGATGATTTTGTAGTTGGGCGTATGTTCGGGTTGAGTATCAAATCAACCGGGAGCATTTCAGCGCTTATTGTGGAAAGTTGGCATTTTGATGGTTTTAAATTTCCTAAGTTTGGTTTGAGGTGGATTTTGGTGTTATCGATGTCCGCTTGGGATTCCAAGCCTTGGGATATGTTGTTTAGCCTTCGCGATCGTGAGGGTTATTCCGCGATCACGATGAGTAAGGACCTGGGCAGTGAGTTTTTATTTTGGGACTTAGCCCATTTCTCTCACTTTTTCATTTGGATTGGGCGATTCTTGGAGCTCTTGGAGGGAAGATTTTCATAACCTATTGCAAGGTAAGTAATCCCCACATACTGTAAGTTAATTACATGGATTAAATAATGATTTAACATGGCAATTTGTGAAAAATTGTGGGATCTTGGAGAAAACCTAGAATTTAATATTTTTAGATTTTTACCACGAAATTGGACAGGGAATTGGGAATAAATCGTATATTTAAGTTTGTAATGTTAAGGGTAAAGTGTATCTTCAAAAAATTTTAGAATTCGAGCACGTGGGCCCGATGGTTGACTTTATTGACTTTTAGAGTGGGATTGGGGATTGTTCTGAATTGATTAATTATATGCATTGGAATATATTTTGATTGAGTTGCACATTGTTTGACTAGTTTCGGATCGTTTGGCTTGAATTGAAGAGTTGAGAGGCGTTGGAGCCGGTTTTGGAACTTTGGAGCAAGGTAAGTCTCCTGTCTAACCTTGTGAGGGGGAAACTAATCCCTAGGTGATATTTTGTCATATGCAACTAGTTGTGGGTGCTACGTACGCACGAGGTGACGTGAGTCGTACGTAGCTAAAGCATGTTTATGTACGGGTTGACTTAGGACTTTATCATGTAATAATTAAATTATTTGAACTTGTTCTGGTAGCTTAATTAATTAAAGTTATAATTGAACTTGATTTAGAAATAAATATATGTATACTAGGCCAAGCCTTAACACTTTGAGTTGTGGGCGAGTTATTTGAGAAGCGGTAAATATTATATTCTTTTTGTGCTCATGTACTATATTGTAAACATGTGTCTCGTAATTCGGTAACTTTCTTCCTTTCTTGTGGAGAGGGGATGAACGCCTCAACAGTATAATAGATGCATCTATGGTTCATTCTGCTTGACCCTCGGCAATGTACATATTATTCTGGATCGGGCCGAACGACCTCGGCAGAATCGTGCGTCATATCGCTAGTAGTCCGAATATTCACGAGATAATCTTTCCACGGAGGCCCGACATTTTATATGGTATTCTTTTTTTATTTTACATTGGTAGTGCTTTTTCTGAGCTGTTAAGGTAGAATACAAGATCGAGAAATTCGTACTTCAAAAGAAATATCTAAAAGATTATGTAATTTACATATTTACCCCACTATCATTGTGCACTTCATATCTGTTATGAATTATTATATTATTTCTATTGGACCTCTAGTAAGTGTCGATGTCGACCCCTTATCACTACTTCTCCGGGGTTAGTCTAGATACTTACTGGATACGCATTGATTTACGTACTCATGTTGCACTTCTGTACTAAATGTGCAGAATCTGACAGGTTCACTTTAGTTATCATCTTGGCGTATAGGCGCATCTGTTGAGGAGACTTAATGTAAGCTGCAACCCAGGCTGCGCATCGCAGTCCACCGAGTCTCCATCGTACTATTTATTTTATCCTGTCTTATTTACATTCTGGACAGATGTTGTATTATTGTTGTACTCCTTAGAAAATGCTTATGCACTTGTGAAATCGGGTTTTGGAGGTTGCTTCGAATTGTTCATTATTGTGGTTCGTGTAAATATTATCATTTACCCCGTAAATTTTATTTTATTGTCACCACCCATTTCCAGAGTCGTGATGGCGCATGTCGTGGAACCAGGCAAGCCTCCCTTTTTAACTAAGCTAAATTCCATTTCCAGTAAAAATATGATTTTTAAACGAATTCATTAATAAAACTAAGAATCTGAAGTTAAAACAATATTTGAAGAACTAAATTTAAAACCTCCAACCCCGGATCCGGTGTCACTCAATCATGATCTACTATAACATAAAGCAAAGAAAAAGGAGAATGGACAACATTGTCTCCAAATAAAGAACAACAGGTAGAATAAGAAAGAGAAGACGAGGTCGCGATCGCCAGCTGCTACCTCGACGACTCCAATAGAAACGCTGACCGCTGCTCAATATCCGCTACCGGGTCCCGGTGTACCTGGATCTGCACTCAAGGTGCAGGGGGTAACGTGAGTACACCAACTCAGAAGTAACGAACCCAAACTATGGGCTGAGAAGTAGTGACGGACCAAACCTCAAAATTTTATAATAAATAATATACAGAATTTAGACATGCTAACAGTTTATCAGGATGAGTAAATATGCCAAGTATGCCAGTATACTCTACATGCCATCATAAAATATATGTATGAAACCAGTATGGATATGCACATAGTGCTTACAGCTCTCCCACAGAAGTCCACTCATTACTATATATGGCTCTCAGGCCCAGTGAAGTTCCATCCCGGAATATGCATAAACACCTGTGACCGCAGTCACTCCGTACTGAGGAAAAAGGCTAGTTCAGCCCCCCACAGAGAAGATCCATCTCCGTAATACAACACTCGGAAAATTTCCATATCCAGGGAAGATCCATCCCTCTCATAACATCAGCTTCGGACAAGATCCATGCCCAGGGAAGATCCATCCCTCAATATCACTGCGCTCACTAGGGGTGTAAAGACTCCAGAAGGGCCCTAGTGTCCCAAGCGCCATATCAAGCCAACGAAGGCATGATTTAAATATAACTGCAGTATGTAGTCCATTCTCATAACTGTCTCAATAACAGACTCTCGGCCTCACTCATTCATTACTCTTCAGTCTCACTCACATGGATCACAAATGCCTCCATCAGCCCGAAACAATGATAAATATGCATGTAATTAACAATACTGAGACTGAGATATGAAATAATATGCTATAACAGGACTGAGTATATGACATCAAATAATCACAACATGAGACAGCAATATACGACCACTCGGGTCTCAATATTTCCGGCGTGAAGCCTCGCATTTATACTTAACATGATTTCTAACATGTTCACAATTACCACATTAATATATGCACAAATATCATCATGGAATAATCACTAAGCGGTGCCATGGGATAAGCCAGGCCACAATTACTCGGTGCACGCCCTTACGCCCGTCACTTGGCATGTGCGTCACCTCAACAATAGTCATAAATCATTTAGCTCGGGGTTTCGAACCCTCAGAACCAAGTTTGGAAGCGTTACTTACCTCAAAGCCGGCTAAAATACTATTCCACAGTTCCTTTGCCTCTAAATCTGGCCTCTGAGTTCTTCAAATCTACCAAGTTCAGATTTTTATCATCAAATTATGCTTAAGGAATAAATTCCAATCTAAAAATATCAAATTTAGCCCAAACCCCGAATTTGGTCAAAAACCGACCCCCGGGCCCGCATCCTGAAACTCAGAAATTTTTACACCAACCTGTTATTCATCATCTCACGAGTCCGTACATATAAAGAACACTAAAATCAGAGTTCGTTTGACCTCTCAAATCAATCCCTAAAGGTCTCAAAATTTCAAGCCAAAAAATCCAAATTTTCTACTGATTTTCCATGAATTTACACTGGTTTTATGTTCTATAATCATCCATGATCGAGTTTTAATAATCAAAATACTTACCTCTATGAAGAACAAGGATTTCCCTCTTCAAAATTCGTCCCCAAAGCTCTTTTCCGTACAACAATGGTGTAAAATAAGGTTTAGGTCGCGAAGGGTTTATTTAAATATTGCCCAGGTAACGATGCACTGCGATTGCAGAAAGGCCCTCGCGATCGCGATTCACATCAACTCAAACCCACACAATAGCAGCCCATCACACGCGATCGCGAAGCACACTGACCAGCCTCCACGCGCACCCCTCTATCCCTACGCGACCGCAACACGCCCCACGCGATCACACTGCTCAACCTCTGCGATCGCGAACACACCTATGCGATCGCAGAGAGAAAAATTATTCCCCTCACAATTTGAACTACGCGATCGCGATTCTCCCTACGCGATCGCAATGAAGGAAAACTTGCTGCACAAAAACCAAAAAATCAGCAATTTATCTAAGTCCAAAAATGCCCGTTAACCAACCGAAATCAATCCCGAGCCCCTCGGGACCCCAACCAAAGTTACCAACACATCCCATAACATCATTCAAACTTAGTTGAACTCTCAAAACACCAAAACTAACATCAAAACACCAAATTTACATCGGATTCAAGCCTAAGAACTTTGAAATTTCTAAAATCCACCAATGTTGCCGAAATTATCCAAAACAACTCCGATTGACCTGAAATTTTGCAGACATATCCAAAATGACATTACGAACCTGTTCCAACTTCCAGAATTCCATTCCGACCCTGATAACCTATTTTCCACTGCCGACCAAAAATTGCCAAAAACTAACTTTCGCCAATTCAAGCCTAATTCTACACCGTACATCACAAAAATATTCCGAGCACACACCAAGTCCCAAATCACCTAACGAAGTTATCCGATCCATAAATCCGCATTCCGAGGTCGTTTACCAATAAGTCAACTCTCAGTTGAATTTTTCCCATTTTAAGTCTATTTTTAAGACTAAATGGCTAAATTCTCACCACAACCATTACGATTCCGAGCCTACCAACTCTAACACATCAAGAACAGTATAACCAACCTATGACAAGTCAATAACAGTAATTTTTAATGCAAGTTCTACGTAACGACTGACCGGGTCGTTACATTCTCCCATACTTAAACATACGTTCGTCCACGAACGTGCCTAGAGTTGTTCCAAACACCACCAAAATTGCTGTGTAACCTACCATGCACATATTTGGAGGTGATCCCACATCACCCTACCCCATCTAGGTCTGATAACACAACATAACTGAAATTTCATTATCAAATCCTGACCCATAAACCTTTGAAGTACATTTTCACTTCTGATTCAATTTACAAGATCAAAATCCCACAACTATAAACTGAATAAGTCTGAGCACACTGTAATAAGTCATATATGTAACCCAAGATGAAATACCATGATCCACTGCATGACTCAAGCACTCGTGGCGATAACTCCTAATCATAATAGTTGCTTATAACAACCCAATACCGGTAAATAACCTTTTATCAAGAAATGCCTCGCTCTTACACTTTCATATACTGCCGATGATGAAAAAAACAAGTAGAAACTAACAACTATTCGTCTGATCAGTCATACATGAATCTCCCCCTTCCAAATAGGAATTATAGCAAATTTCTAAGCCGACTCCCGATATTTATCCTTCCAACTATGTTGTAGACAATTCTGACAATATTCATTCTAGGTCTAATGACCTCTTCTGACATGACACATCAATACAATTCGAAGCGATAACCTGTGCAACTCGTGCACTCAACAACAATATCCCAACGTAATCAAATTATATAAAAGTCTCACACGAGAGGACTATCCTGCCATTAACAATTACCCTCACAACATCATGCTAAAAGCCTGGCGCACATCGTAAAAATCAAAACACATGAATCCAACACCAAAGTTCATACCCCTACATAACTCTGCTACACTGAGTGATCCCATCGAAACGCTAGTCCACATAAAATAATTTAAGCCTCCCTTAGATATCATTTACTTAGTAATTTGAAACTGCCAATGCCGCCTAAGAATTTTGACCTTCCTTCCAGAAATGAACCGTGAATTCACACATGCAGATCTCGACTCTACACAACGTACCGCATACACCAACACCCAAGAGAATTGCTAGGAAACACATGTAAAAAACTCATTACCTCATAAGCACCCAAAGAACTAGTTGTATCCCTTACCATGCCGATCCGATCCACTATAAAGCGGTCCTATTTATCCAAGTTTATTCTGACTTACCCTTGAATTGAAAATTCTCCTTGTCATATACTGCAATTCTCAACCTAGATTCACCACACGAGACCCAAGCATAAGACCATACAGTCTAAAGCTCATAAGCCGCTGAATACTCTCCCAAATATCCCCAAACTAAAACCAATACAGCACCTAATCGGGCAACCAACTAATCATTAGAAGACTCCCCACTTGGCTCAAGGACATAGATCAAAACAATAATACCCACAATGCCTATACGCTATCACTGCCACAATACCGCAGTGGGATTCAACTAATCCTTCATAAGCTCATACATAACTCAAACCATTAAACATACCAAATCATCTCCAACCAATCCCTTTTGTCACAATCAAGCAATATAACCACATCTCACCCTCAAATCACACTCACCACATAGTCATCTAGTCACCAGGTCTCGTCAATAAGGATACCAACGGACATATGAGTCTCCAATTACATGTGCTCACACAAACGAAATCTCGGCACTCAAGCCACAGACAAAAATCCGGCCTCAAGTCCTCCAGACTGGCCCCAAACATGCTAGAATCACATCCCATTCATGGAAGTCACAAGCCATCGGTGCACAGCTAATACCGAGCGCTCACGTGCGCGTTTGAATACATGAAAGGAGTTCAAAGAATTACGCTTCAGGTTGAATCAATGGATTCGCACGACAAGAGTCAAGAACGTGAGATTTTTCCTAAAGGTTCTGCAGCCTCTCGAAGATAAGTACCGACGTCTCTGTACCGATCCGCAAGACTCTACTAAACCCGCCCATGAGTGGTGAGACCTTTTTAACCCGGCGCTCTGATACCATATTGTCACGACCCATTTCCAGAGTCGTAATGGCGCATGTCGTGGAACCAGGCAAGCCTCCCTTTTTAACTAAGCTAAATTCTATTTCCAGTAAATATACGATTTTTAAATGAATTCATTAATAAAACTAAGAATATGAAGTTAAAATAATATTTGAAGAAATAAATTTAAAACCTCCAACCCCGGATCCGGTGTCACTCAGTCATGAGCTACTATAAAATAAAGCAAAGAAAAAGGATAAATGGACAACATTGTCTCAAAATAAAGAACAACGGGTAGAATAAGAAAGAGAAGATGAGGTTGTGCCAGCTGCTACCTCGACGACTCCAATAGAAATGCCGACCGCTGCTCAATATCCGCTATCGGGTCCTAGAGTACCTGGATCTGCACCCAAGGTGCAGTGGGTAACGTGAGTACACCAACTCAGAAGTAACGAACCCAAACTATGGGCTGAGAAGTAGTGACGGACTAAACCTCAAAATTTTACAATAAATAATATACAGAATTTAGACATGCTAACAGTTTATCAGGATGAGTAAATATGCCAAGTATGCCAGTATACTCTACATGCCATCATAAAATATATGTATGAAACCAGTATGGATATGTGCTCACAGCTCTCCCACAGAATTCCACTCATTACTATATATGGCTCTTAGGCCCAGGGAAGTTCCATCCCGGAATATGCATAAACACTTGTGACCGTAGTCACTCCGTACTGAGGAAAAAGGCTAGTTTATCCCCCCACAGAGAAGATCCACCTCCGGAATACAACACTCGGACAATTTACATATCCAGGGAAGATCCACGGATGCACAAATATCATCATGGAATAATCACTAAGTGGTGCCATGGGATAAGCCAGGCCACAATTACTCGGTGCATGCCCTCAAGCCCGTCACTTGGCATGTGTGTTACCTCAACAATAGTCATAAGTCATTTAGCTCAGGGTTTCGAACCCTCAGAACCAAGTTTGGTAACGTTACTTACCTCAAAACAGGCTATAATACTATTCTGCAGTGCCTTTGCCTCTAAATACGGCCTCTGAGTGCTCCAAATCTACCAAGTTCAGATTTTTATCATCAAATTATGCTTAAGGAATAAATTCCAATCGAAAAATATCAAATTTAGCCCAAACCCCGAATTTGGTCAAAAACCGACCCCCGGGCCCGCGTCCCGAAACTCAAAAATTTTTACACCAACCTGTTATTCATCATCTCACGAGTCCGTACATATANTCCTGAAACTCAGAAATTTTTACACCAACCTGTTATTCATCATCTCACGAGTCCGTACATATAAAGAACACTAAAATCAGAGTTCGTTTGACCTCTCAAATCAATCCCTAAAGGTCTCAAAATCTCAAGCCAAAAAATCCAAATTTTCTACTGATTTTCCATGAATTTACACTGGTTTTATGTTCTATAATCATCCATGATCGAGTTTTAATAATCAAAATACTTACCTCTATGAAGAACAAGGATTTTCCTCTTCAAAATTCGTCTCCAAAGCTCTTTTCCGTACAACAATGGTGTAAAATAAGGTTTAGGTCGCGGAGGGTTTATTTAATACTGCCCAAATAACTATGCACTGCGATCGCGGAAAGGCCCTCGCGATCGCGATTCACAGCAAATAAAACCCACGCGATCACAGCCCATCACACGCGATGGCGAAGCACACTGACCAGCCCCCACGTGCACCCCTCTATCCCTACACGACCGCAACACGCGATCGCACTGCTCAACCTGCTCAACCTCTGCGATCGCGAACACACCTATGCAATCGCAGAGAGAAAAATTCTTCCCCTCACAATTTGAACTATGCGATCTCGACTCTCCCTACGCAATCGCAATGAAGGAAAACCTGCTGCACAAAAACCAGAAAACTAGTAATTTATCTAAGTCCAAAAATTTTCGTTAACTAACCGAAATCAATCCCGAGCCCCTCGGGACCCTAACCAAAGTTACCAACACATCCCATAATATCATTCAAACTTATTTGCACTCTAAAAATACTAAAACTAACATCAAAACACCAAATTTACATCGGATTCAAGCCTAAGAACTTTAAAATTTCTAAAATCCACCAATGTTGCCGAANAAATTGCCAAAAACTAACTTTCGCCAATTCAAGCCTAATTCTACACCGGACATCACAAAAATATGCCGAGCACACTCCAAGTCCCAAATCACCTGATGAAGCTATCTGATCCATAGAATTCGTATTCCGAGGTCGTTTACCAATAAGTCAACTCTCAGTTGACTTTTTCCATTTTAAGGCTATTTTTAAGACTAAATGGCTAAATTCTCACCATAACCATTCTGATTCCGAGCCTACCAACTCTAACACATCAAGAACAGTATAACCAACCTATGACAAGTCAATAACAGTAATTTTTAATGCAAGTTATACGTAACGACGGACCGAGCCGTTACATTTATACCGTTTAATTATTGGAAATTATGATTTCAAAGTAATGAAATGAGTAATCAAGTTGGTAAATCGCCATTGACTTGCCTGACGGTGGTGTTAGGCGCCATCACGACTTATAGTAGATTTTTGGATCGTGAAATATCCTGTCCAGAACTATCCTAATCCTTGCTCTATGATAATTTTAAATCAAGTTTAATCCCTAAAGTATCATAAGGATCCATGCTAATGTTATTTGAACTTGATGATTTATTAGGAGTATGATTTGTTGAAATCCTTAGGAATAAATTAACTAGTCATGAATGTGTTGCCTGTATTTATATTGTTGGTTCTCTTTAAAAGTATTAATATAGCAGTACCAACCTATGTATGTGCTGAAAACAAAGTCAGCCAGTTCACACTCGGTTTACCATACACAAGAAACCTTTATATAGGTTGAGTTGTTGTTGTATAGCTTTACCTTTCTTTGGAGTATTGCCTTACTCTAAATTTAGACTGTTGTAACATGTTTGTGATGTTTCTGATGTTCACCTGTATGAGTTTTAGAATCAGATTTTTTCTTTCATGTGATACATATATTTGTTTTGTCATCTAGTGTAATTGATTTGTTCTTATGATAGGAGGAAAGACATATATTTTGTGATAGGCAATACTTTAGCGTTTAATTTACAATGGAAGGGCTTCATTGACGCTTAAACCCGTAAAGAAAATATGTTTTTAGTGTTTAAGGATATTTGGGAGCAGAGTTCCTCTAGGTTGGGTTGCCCTCCCTGGCACAAGTATTGCCCTAGGCCTTGAGTCTCTTGGAAACTTTGAAGTGTCGGGGGATCCAAAGGGAGAATAGACCTCGAGTGGAGTTTCCTTCTTCTCCCTTAATTCATTGAAATATTTAGTTCTTTAAGGCTTTAATGTTTAATGACAACGCAAGGTTTTCAATGTAGATTATTTACTAAGTTAAACCACCACATTAATCTATAATTTCTCACATTATTAATCATTTTTTATTTCAATTATTTGCTTATATACCTGTCATGTGTATTAGAATATGCTGAGAATATGGGATACTATATTTCTAATTACCTTCTTTGTTCTTTTGGGTATGTATACATTTGGGCCTGTTGAGTTCTTAAGGAACTCGGGCCCAAACCAGCTTTTGTCACAGTTTTGAAGAGTCCAGTCTCGTCATGTCCGCATCTCTCAAGTCGCAAGGCCTACCTTATTAGGGTCAATGATCACAGTCCAGTCCTCTCTCCCTACCTCTTTCGTTACTGTTCTTCATTTCTATAGCTTAGTTTACTGCTTTCATTATCTTTCGCTTACTGTCTTTATTTTTTTTTTTATCATATGATGTGTTCTTGTATTTAATACTCATATATTAGATTATGTACCTTACTTTCATGCTCTAGTATTACATAACATAGGCATACCTAAACTAATATAGGACCTAAAAGAAAATAGCTAGTAATTAATCTTCATCCCCCCCCCCCCCTGATTAATTATATTTTGTTCATCTTTTACACTCATTTTTCTTAAAGATTTTGAAATTCATGTTCTTAATCAGAACGACAGCCCGATTTCATAAAAATTAGGAAAGAACGCTGATTTTCACTAACAAAGAACGAAATCAGTTTTTTCATATAAAAGCAGTAGCAAACAATCTCAAATGAATTCCCAAAGACTTGTTTCTTCCGATTTTCTTAAAACCATGGTACATTTGAAAATCATCTTTCATACAAACAATTCTTAGGATTACTCTAGCATCTATTCTTCAAAGTACTTATTTCCATGACTTAATAATTACCAGCTTAAAAATCTGGACCACTTTCAAAATATTGTTAACTTTCAATAACTCTTTTTTAATCCTATACCCCTTCTAAGTCTTATATGTACTCCTTTTAACATATAATAAATCATGCGTTAGTGATAATTAATCATAATATAAATAACTGAGCCCTTGAAATTAGTCTAAGTCCTATGGAGATATCTCAGGTAGATTTTAAGAGGTGCCTAATACCTTCCCCTTAGAAGAACAAAAAATTTTACCCATAATCTTACCGGTTAGCAGACCTGTAACGAACATAACATGGTAACCAAAAAGGTACCCTAGTATACCTTTAAATATTAGGTAGTGACTCTATTCATCAACAAGAGAGAAACCACAAGTTGAATGTTGTCTTGACTAGTGCATAATAGGGTGCAACATTATTCAGAGATGTTTTGGTTAGGATGGTCCTCTCAGTCATGTTTAGAAAATCAGTCTTCCACCCAGCTAATTTGGATTGCATATTGTCAATGATGAATTGGAAGTCAATATTTATTGGCTTCTTATGGAAGATTGGGAAGCCCATGTATTTTTCAAAGGTGGAGGATACCTAGATGGACATGTTGGCAGCGTGTGCCTCCATCTGGTCAGGTTTGTAATTAGCAGAGAGTAAGACTCTTGACTTGGTGAAATTAATTTCCTGGCCTAAAGCATGATTGAAATAGTTGAGATTATTAATTATGGTGGAGCAATTCATGGTGTTAGCCCCAGCAAATAGGGTTAGATCATCAGCAAAGAAAAGATGTAAAATCTTGGGGCCAAATCTACTAATGCTGATTGGGCACCAATCCTTCACATGTACAACATCATCAATTAGCTTAAAGAGTCTTCATACACATTATGAAGAGGTAGGGGGATAAAGGATCCTCGTGTCTTATGTCTCTAGTTGGTTTGAAAGGGGGAGTTTGGTTCCTATTAACCATGATGGATATGGAGGAGGAAATGACACAAGATAGGATGATATTGACTAGTTCAGTGGGAAAGTTAAAAGTATTGAGGGTATCCCTAATAAAAGACCATTCAATCCTGTCAAAAAACTTTTCTAGTTTTATTTTTAAGATCATGTAAGCTTTTTTTCTTTCATCTTCCCAAAGTGTGTGATGTACTCCTGAACAATGATAGCATTATCAAAGGATCTCCTGTTGGACAAGAAAATAGCTTGACTGGGGCCAATTAGATGTGGTAGATAGGGCTTGATTCTATTAACCAAAATTTTGGTCACAATTTTGAGATAATGTTGCACAGGCCTATAGGTCAGAAGATTTTTATCATGAAGATCTGGTGGCATTTTGGTATGAGTTAGAGGAGGGTTTCATTCATATTAGGGTGTATTGTTTTTGTTTCAAAGCAGTATTTGCAGAACTGGATGACATCATTCCCCACTATGTCCCAGTATTTTTGGTAGAAGAAGGTGTGCATGTCATCTGACCCTGGTGCTTTGAATTGCTTAAAGGAGAAGATGGTACTTTTAATTTCATTATCTATGAGTGGTAGAGCCAAATTGGTTTTTTGAGTGCTAGACAGTGTATGTACCTGTGTTTGGGTTGGTTGTATGAATGGATGACTGTGTTTGTAAAGAGGTGTAAAGTGCACTAAAATAACTGGTAATAGAGTTCTGGATGTCTTGTGGATCATGTTTCGAGTTACCAAACTCATCTTTGAGAGATAGAATCTTATTTCATCTTCTCCTGTTTACAGTATAAGTGTGGAAGAATCTGGTATTGCATCCTTATCAGAGAGCCAATTGATTCTGGACTTCAATTTTCCCAAATCTCCTCATTTTTTAGGATTAAGTCTAATTCCTCAATTAGGGTTTTTTATAGATTCAAGTGGAATTGACTGAACTGATAATTAGGGGTTTTTGGATCCCAACAATCCCGACCGATAATCTCCTTTTCTTACGAAATAATGTTGCCAAAAGTAATTCTATTCCATTGAGTGACATTATTTTTGAATACTTGAGACGATGTGATAAGGATAGAGGCAGCTGGGAAAGAAGCCAGAATGAGTTGTTGAAAAGCAGGGTGGCTACACCACATTGTCTCAAATCTGAAGGACTTGTTGTTAGTTGGAGGGGAGGGGTCATGCTTTAGCTTTATTAGAAGAGAGCAGTGGTCAAAATAAGTCCTCGAAAGGTGGGTTATAAAAGCCTCAGAGTGTTCTGAAATCCAACAGCAAAACACCTATAAATTCTTTCTAGAAACTTAAACAGGAACCGGCCTGGAACTATGTGTAAGGGCACTCTCAACCACTGAATAGGTTGGTTCCATTCCTATATCTCTTGTTGGTCTAAGTGTATTTACTACCCTTGTAGCTTAGGTGCACTAGTTTACACTAGTTAATACAATTCCAGAATAGATTGCTTTTGTTGGTATTAATGCAGTTCCTACCAAACTTATTTCTAACTTTCAACACTTCATTGAAATTCACTCCCACAAGCCAACTGCCACTAATACTACTGGAGATATCAATTAAACTATCCCATAGGATTTTCCTATCATCTAGGTTATTACTTGCATAAATAGCAGAAAAATCAGGGGGAATAGGAGGGTAATACCTTGGCCATTGCATGGATACCTTGGAGGTGGGGATGGGGTGGGGGAGACCGCATCTACCTGGAGTATGCCTTCTTTCCACATAATGACAATGCGTCTTGAAAATCCACAAAAACTTCACTAAGAGGAAAAGTCCAAAAATAAAATTTGTCTAGAAAATAAGGTTCATATTATGCATTTTCCACATTTGTCCTTCAAATTGATCTCAAATTGGATACCCATGATAATATCATGTAGAGTTGAAAAACAGATTCAAGCCGATGGACGAACATATTCCTCTCTTTGGGATTCAAATCTAGTTTAGCAGTATTTCTAACTGGGTGACAATGCTACTTTGGGTTGTCTAATTATTTTTGAAAATATTTGTTTGCTAATTTATTTTGAAAATAAAAAGCAAAAGTTGCACATCTTAATATAGTTTATAGGTGATGTGATACTTTGCTATTTTTGAAAGCAAATGAAAAATGTTGACTCAAAAAAAAAATGCAAAAGATGAATAGGATACCATTTTCTTACCTCGAAATATTAGGGCAGCTATATGATATTAACTTATCGCTATAAAATATTATAAGGAACTGTTAATTTATCTTTTTATTTTTTGAAAAATAAAATGTACAATAGTCCATCATAATTTATGTCATTTTGGATGAAATTAATACATAACAATAATGCTAACTCATTTTTGTCCGGATTAAATCTAGGGGATAATGTTTTTTCAATCAAAAAGTGAAGACGATATGTTTCCTAAACCTAAAAAGCTAAAGGGATTAAAGTAAAGTCATAAAAGAATAAGCGAGCACCTACGAATAGGTTTCTTAATGGATAATAGGTAGACGATTATGAGTAAAATGACCTCATCTCTCATGAGCCATTTGGTTGAGCAACAAGTTATGCATGAATTATAATACACACATTGATTAGTTATGCATAGATTGTAATGCAATTTTTTTTTTTTATCATATGTTTGGATCTTTGTACTAAAAATCGAATATAAAGGATGTTGTTGATGGTTTTGAGAAAAAGACAAAAAATATTTTTGTCTTTTAATTTCTATCCATGTATTATTGTACTATAAAATAATACATAAACTGGGTTAAAGGTATTAACTTATACTGTGATTAGATATACAAGTTTCAAAATACATACCAAATAATGTATATCAATATCAAAACTTATACCACTATTATATTATCTTATCCTCAAACCAAATAAACGAGCACTCAAGAGTTGCACAACAGTCTGACCATATAATAAATCTTAAGAAACTTAATACCTTTTTATTTATTTTTAGAGAGTCAAATAAGTTTATTTTTATTCGTGATTTTTTATATATGTTTTAAATAATTTGAATTGTTAATTATTTTTTACTTATAGAACTTTTTTATATAATTTTTAATGATATAAAGTTTATATAAGAAAATTAAAGATTTTATGACCATATTTACACAAATATTAAATAGTTTGGCTCTGAATCGTGTCGTATAAAATGAGACGGATGTTGTAGTAATTTGCTGCGTGACATCAACAATGTGTATGGCATGTGTAAGATTTGAAAGAGCCCTACTCTACTAATTCCAAACATCTCAATTTTTGCGGCATCGTTCAAAGTTAAGAGTCTATATGTTTTTGAACTTAAATTCGGACATATAGTTTTTGAGTTTTTTTTTAAGAATAAATTTTACACATTGAAAAATTGCTTAAAGTACTATAAGTCATAATAATGTAATTTAAATGGTAAAAAAAATCATTTAACTCTTGAAATTCAAACGATGTTATATAAATTGAAATAAAGGGAATAAGAAGAGTAGAGCATCATAATATCAAATTAGATGAATAAAACAACCGAACAACTAAAGAATCGCGTTAAATTCAAGATTAAGCAATTAACATGAGTATAGCCATTAACACTAGAATCCTGAGAAGCTCTGTCATCTAAAGAAACCACTAACTTATCATTTCATTCCACATTACCCTCCATGGAAACTGATGACACTTCTATAGAGATTAAAATATCCACAATTCCTCCTAAATCACCGGATATTCACAAGGAAATTAATACTCACTTACCTGAGAATCCAACCATCTCATTCAAAGACAAATTAATTAAAAAAGAGGTAGATATGGACATTATCATTGATATTACCGACTCAATATCCAATACCATACCATCTACCACCTCACACATGCCCTCAAAGGACTCTCTAGCTTCTAAAGAAAAGAGAATCTTCTTGTCTCAAAAAGATAGAGTTTGCATGTATATGCCTTGGAAATACTCAATAATTATTGAACTTCAAGACAAACGAACACTTCACCAAATTCTCAGGAAATAGACCAGGAATTGTGGAAGGTGAAAGAGAATTTTCCTTTAATTGACTTAGAAGCTAATTACTACATTGCCAAATTCAAAAACAAGAAAGTATGCAATCAGTTCTACAAAATGGACCATGGTTCATGGACATTTTCTCTCATGTCAAAGATGGGAATCAAATTTTGTGGCATTGAAGGCCAAACAAGCCCTTACTGTTGTATGGCTTCGATTACCCAATCTATCTATTGAATTCTATGATGGTTCTATCCTTCAAAAAATAGGAAACTCAATAGGTAGATTGTTAAAAATTGATGCTTGTATATTAGCTACTTTAAGAGGGCGTTATGCCAGATTATGTGTGAAACTCTCAATGGACCAACATGTGGCAAAATTCATCCATATAGAAGACCATAAACAACAAATTGAATATGAAGGTGATAAAGTACTTTGAAAATCATGTGGAATGCTAGGCCACACAACAATTAACTGCCCAAACACATTAACTACCCAGCCTGACAAAATGATCAATGAGAAGGCAACCTCAAACCACAAAGAAGATCAAAAGTAACACATGCTCAACGATGACAATGGATGGCACACAATGTCGTTTCAAAAATCAAGGAAACAACAGAAGAAAGTACCAGTTGAATGCAAAGAGACTTCGTTGAAGGAAGGTATAGACATTAAAATATTTAATGCCTCCACAGCTAAGTATATCAACACTCAAAAATTAAAATTTGTCAATAAAGATACTACTTCTCTTGCTTCTAGCCAAGCCAGTAAAAAAATTGCCCAGATGTCCAATACCACTAAGCTAGAAAAAACTACTGATTTTCAACTAAAAACCGTTTCTCTAACTTGTATCATGAATCCACTGTTTTAAAAAACTCCTCTCATAAAAATAACTCTTTATTAATTAACAAAAACAACTTGAATGACACCCTTAGAGATTTTGACACGTTAAATGATGAAGCCCCTAGGGACATTATTAAACTAAATGTCACGCCCATTAACCTTACCACTAATTCAAATCTTAAGACAAAGCAAGCTATAAAAATAGCAATCATCCCTACTACCAATGATATAATTAGTACTACAACCCCTATAATTAGAGATACAACTCCCTTCAGTAGTAAGACGCACCTGTCTACGAATCGCCCCCCCAATAAACAAATGTCGGGCGGCATGCACCTCGTGGCCAAAGCCATGCATGCAAGATCTTCAAATATATCTCCTACGCTAAGCCTCTCAAATTGCATGCACATAGATGCAATCATTCCCTACTCTCAAATCTCTCCTATTTTAACTAACGAAAACTACATTGAAAATGCAGAGAATTCCACTAAGTAGTCAGAGGAGATACCATCTCATTCAAATCCTCCGTCACCAACGTCCCTCCAATATGGAAAACCTTCCACCACTCCCTCAACAACTCTAATATCCTCCGACAGTTTATGTCCAACCTCCACTACCACAAGATCATCACCCACTGTCCTGGATAGAACTAGGGATAATGGGTAGGGGTCTAATATTTAATTCCATGATCAATGGTCAAGAGAGTGTGATCCTTATCCAAAACTCACGCTATCTAGCCCAGTTTATGGCCTAGGGTTTCCACCTTGCAATGAGCAATTACATGAACCATGTGTTAGTGAACAATATCCTACAACCATTAGCTCCACAACTTAATCTAAATCTAGTGCAAGAGATGAGAGCACAATGGAACCTACTCCCTCACTTCAATCCTGTCCCCATACTTCCACAAAATCTAGGCTTAGACCTCCTCTTCTTCCCTCCAGAAGCCCTAACTGCCCTCAACCCAATCCTGATGCAATGGGAGGCACCACAACCACAATCACAGAATCCCAACATGCAATTGCACATGGAGGAAATGAACCTCAATCCTCCAACAGTGCCAAATATAGGCAGCCCAATGGAAGAAGAAATGATCTAACAAATAAACTTAGTCGGAGAATCAGTGGTGGAATTGACAAACCTAAACGAGGTAAAAGTGTTCCTATTTAAGGAAACTCAAGAGAAGATACATATACTTGCATGCCCTCAAAACCTACACAAGTGTTCAATGAATATTACCCCCACAAGATCCAACGGTGGGCAACAGGGCAATGATCCTAGTTTCATCTCTAAGGAGAAACTCAACTCCTCTCAGGGGAATGATGGAGAATGGCCACACCCATACACAAGATGTTAACATGATTAGTCCCATTAATATTATTATCTGGAATATTAGGAGGGGAGGGAGGATAATTAAGATTTTAGGAGAAATTTTAGAGAGCTCATGTTGCAACACAAGCCATGTGTGGTTACAATACTTGAGACCAGAATACACTCCCATGTTACACTTTTAAATGAATTTGGTATTTCGGAGATGATTGAAGTCCTAGCAGATGGTCAAGCTGGTGGTATGGTTGTTCTATGGGACCATGTAAAGTTAATATCCACAACTTTGTTCGGAGGAATCATGAAATTCATGCAATCATTTAGGTACGCCTACTAGATCCAAATGGTTATTTTCTTCAATTTATGTTAGCACTAATTCACTTACTAGAGACCAAATGTGAAAAAATATTGAAAGTACAGCGGATAATTATAAAGGGCCATGGCCAGTGGAGGTGCTTTTAATGATGTTTTTAGAGATAATGAAAAGTTAGGAGGTAGACCATTGAACCGTAGGCATGTGTTTAAACTATGGTCTAATCTTAACTATTGTAATTTACTTGACCTTGGCTACAAGGGTAGTAAATACGCTTGGTCTAATCATAGATTTAGTAACAATAGCCTCATTATGGAACACCTTGACAAAACCTTCACAAATGCTTCAATAACTCACCTTCCTAAAACTCACTCGGATCATAATCCTTTACTCATAAACCTTATACCTAAATAATCCCACCAATTCCCTAAATCATTCTGTCTAGAACCCTTTTGGTGCAAACACCCCCAGTTTAAAGATATGGTAACTACTGCATGGTGTAACAACCCCTACACCATGGCTACATCGACATTTAAGGAGAATGTTATTACTTGGAAAAACAACACCTTTTGGGACATTTTTAAAAATAAAAAACGAATTCTCTCCAGACTCAATGGCAGTCAAAATTTCGCTGCTTATCACTCGATCACCTTTCTCCAAAACTTAGAAGCAACTCTAAAGTTTTATTTTAATAATATTCTGAAAATTGAGAAAGATTACTGGAAACTCCGGTGTAGAATCCATTGGCTCAACGAAGGTGATGCCAATACAAAATTTTACCATATTATGGTTAATAATAGGAAAGAAGAAAAAAAATTATTTTTTTTAAAGATGACAATAACAACTAAATTGACGATCCTGGATCCATCTTCAACCATACTAGAGATTATTTTATAAATATATTTGCAACTTCTCATGTCTCCGGTGATTGGAATGCTATAAAATATGATCCAAAAAGTTATAACAATATTGATCTATCCTCACTAGATAATCCCATCACAAACTCTGAAATTATCAAGGCTTGTCTATTTTAAACCATACGAAGCTCCAGGCCCGGATGGTCTTCATCCTTTTTTCTTCCAAAAATATTGGAACATAGTAGGAAACTCAATTATTAACCTCTGCCAAGAAGCTTTCAAGAGTGGAAAATTTTCAGATGGCATAAATGACACCCTACTATGTCTTATCCCCAAAATTCCTAATGCTAACAACTTAAAAAAAATTAGGCCTATAGGATTGTGTAACACTATTTACAAAATTATTGCCAAAGTCATTACAAATCGCTTGAAACCTTTCTTAAACAACCTCATTAGCCCCTTTCAATCTAGTTTTCTAAAAAATAGGAAAGTTTGTGATAATGCCATTATTATTCAAGAACTTATTCTTAAAATGAAAAAATACCGTGGTAAAAAATATAATTTATTCCTTAAAATCGACCTAGAAAAGGCTTTTAATCGTATCGAATGGTCCTTCGTCTATAGAGCCCTCACCTTCTTTAAATTCCCCTCCAACATCACTAATCTTATTATGGATTGTGTTTCATCAAGAAAAATAGCTATCCTTGTTAATGGCTCTAGAACTGATTACTTTGCACCTACTAGGAGTATTAGGCAGGGTGATCTGATGCTCCATACTTATTTATTCTTTGTATGAAAATGATTTCCACACAAATCAATCACAAGGAAGATATGGGATGGGATCCAATAACTATAGGGAAGAACAATTATCAATTGTCACGCTTGTTCTTCGCGGATAACCTTACTCTCATGGCCCATATAAATAATAAATTTATAAATATTATTAAGCATTGCCTTGATCTATTTTGCTCCTTATCAGGACAGATCATTAATAGGGCAAAATCAAAAATCATCATCTCCAAACACTGCCCCAAAAATGTTTGCTCCAATCTCTCAAGTGTTCTTAACATCAACATTAGTTATACTTTTGAAAATACTTAGGCTTTCCTATTACTAATTCGAAACCTAGAGCGACTGACTTCCAATTTGTACTAGATAATATGCTTGCAAGATTAGCTACTTAGAAAATAAGTTGTCTTACCATGGAAGGCAGGTGCACCCTGGCTACCTCGTGCCTAAATTCCCTAACAAACCACATTATGCAATATACCCTTTTGCCTTCAAAGATTCATAAAATCATAGAAAAAATCCAAAGAAATTTCTTATGGGGTACAAATGTCACTTCCAAAAAAACTCCCTCTTATCAACTGGGGCACCATCACCAAACATAAAAAAGAAGGTGGATTAGAGATACACTCATCCAAGAGTAAACATATAGTGAACTTAGACATCCTATCTTGGAGACTCCTCACTAACACACATTTCCCTTGGGCAAAAACGATTCACGGGCTCCATGGTACTAGGAAAATATTAAGAACTCGTTCTTTATTTGGTACAATATTATCCAGGGAAGGGATATTTGTAGCAAAGGTATTTATTGTCTGTCCCATAATTTATCAAATCTCAGTGTTTGAAATAATCGTTGAATCCATTAATCTCCACCACTGCGCCAATGCATCTATGGTCTCCTAACTCAAAATGATAATTTGCTAACCATTAAGGATATTTGGATTAATAATAAGTGAAACTTATTAAAATTATCCATGGACCTTCAACTTATCTTGATTAACAAAATAAAAGCCACCACGCCTAACTCTAATAATTGTGACACCCTTATTTGGTCACTAAACACTAATGGTCATTTTATTAGCAAAACGTGCTACAAATTATTAGATACTCAATCAAATAAGGCTAAGGACTTCAGTTGGATTTGGGAACTAATTTATCCAAATAAATTAAAAAATTTGTTATGGAAATGATACCACGACAGCCTTCCAACTAGAAGCTACTTAAATCACATTAGCATAAATATTGATCCTACTTCCACCTTCTGTAAGAGTCACAAGAAAATCATTACTCACATCTTCATACGTTGCTTAAATGTGAAGGATTTTTGGATACACTTAGGCCTAGACATGGATAACTGGAATATAACTAGTAATTGGTTGACAAATATACGCGGCCATAATTTTATACCAACAAATGGTATCAACTAAATAAATGTTTCCTTTTGCTAAATGGACTATTTGGGCCAATAGAAACAATAACTTGTTTAATAACACTACGATCAAAGCCTTCATTCAGTATGCTCACAAACAAGTGGTGAAATATAAAATCCTCACTGACAAGGAAGCTATGCCACTACAAAAAATTCTCATCTCAGTAAAATAGTTTAAATCTCCTTGTAACATTATTAAGCTTAATATTTATGGATCCTTTAAAGAAGGAACGTCCCTTTGTGGCTTTGGTGGCCTATTCAGGGACAAAAAGGGACAGTGGGTGCTTGGGTTCCAAGGGTTTCTACCAGGCCTATCCCCCTTGCATGCAGAGTTGATGCCACAAAAAACGGGCATACACCTTGTAAAGGAACAAGGTTTCACCAACTTAGAAGTGGAATCAGATTCAACGTATATCATTAGCTGCTTAGAGAATGGTAATGCAACCCTTAACAACATTATTCATGAATGCAGGTTATTGATGATCCAAGTGAAAGTTCAAACAATCCAGCACAACTTCAGGGAGGCCAACAAGCCAACACACAAGCTGGGTAAGAATGTTGTTCAAGTAAACAATGGCATGGATCTCGATATTATGCACTATCCCCCTCTTTTTGTAATCGTTACTTTATCCCTAGACTATGAAGGTTATATTTATATAGTTAAAAACATTAGCAGAGATGTTTGCACTAAGCTTGTATCCTTTGGAAATAAAAATATCCTACACGACATTAGTATCTCGTGTAAGTATAATGTCCCTTTGAACACTGCTAATTTTGTAAGCTCTATTTTGTGATTTTTCTATATAAAAAGATACCTGCTTATCAAAATAAAATATGAGTATAGTCGTATAGGTGAAAACTGGAAACATGACCCTGCTATGTGGCTTTCCCGTAATAACATTGGAAAAAAGGAAGAAGCTAAAGAAAAAATACAAGAAAAATTGGCATCCTATAACAACACATAACATAAATTGGCAATTTTTTAGCATTACATTAGGTTTGGAAAAGATAGCCCTAAACAATTTGCATTATTAGACAAATCCTAAAAAAACTACTCTCTTATATATTCTCTCTAAAAAAAATACTACTCGCTTATTTTGGTTTCCCTCCCCCTTTCTTTCCTTGTATTTCTTCTTCTATCTCTTCTCTTTCTCTCTCATAATTTAGAAAAACTTCTTGCAAATTATGCAAAAAAATCAGTGAGATGACAAGGTAAAGTTAATCTCACATCAGAGAAAATCAAAAGAAAAAACTAAGAGAGAAAAAATATATTTCAATTTTGTTTTTCTTCTCTCTTCTTTTTTTGGTTGGATTGAATGAGTGGGTGTGATTGAAATTGGTTGAAAATACCTAAACGAAGCTATATAAAAATTTTGAGCAAGATTAGAAGTGAATTAGACTGATTTTAGATAAAAAAATCAGACCTAAAAATTCAACTGCGACATATGTATATCACGTTGTATATCGTGTACATCAATGTATACCCAGACAGGTTTTTAAGGACATCTGTGTATATCAGTTTGTATATCATGTGTACAACACAAATTTTTTATGGACGCCCGTGTATATCACACTGTATATCGTATATATAACACAAATTTTCATGGATATACACAACTTGTCACGACCCAAAATCGCACCTTCAGACCATGATGGCATCTAACGTTGAACCCGCTAGACAATCCAACATTACTGGATATTCTGATTTATTCCTTTGTTATTTAGCATTTAAAAAGTGAAATAAAAGAATAAATAGAAATAAGAATGCAGAAGATAAAAAACTCAACAACTTACATAATACATCTTATGAAACTTCCTTAAACATACCCCCAGAACTGGTGTCATAATTTCACGGACAGTCTAAGATTTACTAAAAACATGAGTCTGAAATAAACAAGTGTAGCTGTCTAGAAATACAAAATAAGACAGAAGGAAAGAATTAGATGGTGACGCCAAGGCCTGCGGACGCCTGCAGGACTACCTCGGTGTCACCGTGGACTGAAGGATACTCCCTCGCTTAATGTCCACTGGGTTCGGCTCCGTAATCTACAATATAAAGAAGTGCAGGTGTAGCATCAGTACAACCGACCCCATGTACTGAGTAAGTGTTGAGCCTAACCTCGGCGAAGTAGTGACGAGGCTAAGACGCGACCACACATAACACTTGTGCAATTTAGTAGTAAACAGGAAATAATGACAGGAAATAATCAAGAAAATACAACAACGGGGGAGAACATGCTGGGGACAAAGGGCAATAACTAGCTGAAACAACGAAACAAGGTAACAATTGGAATGCATAAATAACAGCAGGAATTAACAGCTCTGAACAAGTAAATAAACAGAAACGGCACGTCATGTCCCTTCGTGCATAACCTCACAATCGCTCAGCACGGAATGTCCCCACGTGCGTAAATAAATAATCACTCCGCACGGAATGTACCCTCGTGCCTAACCTCACAATCACTCGGCACAGAATTTCCCCTCGTGCATAAATAAATAATCACTCGGCACGGAATGTCCCCTCATGCATAACCTCAGAATCACTCGGCACGGAATGTCCCCTCGTGCATAAATAAATAATCACTCGGCACGGAATGTCCCCTCGTGCATAACCTCACAATCACTCGGCACGGAATTTCCCCTCGTGCATAACCTCACAATCACTCGGCACAGAATGTCCCCTCATGCGTAACATGCATAAAATCAACAATTAGACAGGAAAATTCAACAAATAGAAACCTCAAATGCACAGAAATATTCAACAAAGATTCTACCGTCCCGGCAAGGGACTCAGCTATAACCAATTTCACTCAGAGTTATAATTTTACAAATAATCCTCAACCGAACGAGTAATCAATAACGTTCTACATCATGATATATCCTCATTGTATCACTTCCAGAATAACAACTAATTCATAACATGGAGAATATCAAAGAACACTATGAAATTCATCAAGTTCGACTCACGGTCATACTTGACCACAACATATAGGTACCCGTCACCTCACCTATACGTTTGACATGGAATAACACAAAGCAAATAAGACTATATAACTATTCCCTCACGATAAGGTTAGGCTAAATACTTAACTCGGCTCCAAGAATGCAAATCAAGCCTCTACCACCGTTTTTCCTCTCTAATCCGACTCCGTAACAATCGTATCTAGACATAATCGACTTAATAACATCAATAACTGCTCAACAATTCAATTTCAATGCATAATTATAGATTTCCCAACATTCTTCTCAAAAATCCAAAAATCTACCCCGGGCCCGCTTGGTCGAAACATGAGATTCGGACCAAAACCCGATCACCCATTCACCCACGAGCCCGAATATACGATTTCATTTGAAATCCGACCCCAAAGCGAGGTCAAATTCTCAAATATTGAAAAAGCCCTAACTCTACCCATTTCCCCAATTTCTACCTTTGATTTCATATTTTTAGGCCTGGAATCTAATTGATACTGATGAAAAATGGTAGAAAATAATGTTAGAATCACTTACCTAAGAGGCTATGGTGAAGGAACTCTTCAAAGGTCGTCTATGGGGTTTGGAGAAGAAGAGGGTTTGTTAATTTTGGTAAAATCCCGTAATGGGTTATGTTTTTGACACAAAATCATTGGGCGAAGATACACAGTGCGTTCGCGGACAAAGCTCCGCGTTCCCACAGGTTTGCCTAATTTACCCTCCACGATCGCGCCCCAGCAGGTGCGTTCGCACTGGCCTTGCACCCCCAACCCCCAGACCTCCTTAACCCTCTGCGTTTGCGACCCCTACATGCGTTCGCATAGCGTCACTGGCCTAAAGGTCTGCGTTCGCACCCAGTGAGTTGCGTTCGCATAGGTCTAATATACTCTGGCCCCCTACAACCCTGTGCATTCGCACTTCATGGTGTGCGTTCGCACAGGGTAAATCCCTGGAAACCAGCAACAACACTAAAACACCAGATTTTCTAAGGTTTTTGCTCTCCGACACCTACCCGAAACTCACCCGAGCCCTCGGGGCTCAAAACCAAATATACACTCAACCTCAAAAATATCCTACAGACTTATTCGAGCAATTAAACCACCCAAATAACATCATAAACATCAAATTAAACCTCAAAATCTATAGAAATTCTCAAAAACTTCATAAACTTCAAATTTTCCATTTTTGATCCGAAACACGTCAAACTAAGTCCGCTTCTTACCAAATTTCACATATAACACATAAAAATCATATTGACCCTGTTCCGGGCTCCGGAACCATAATACGGGCCCGATAACACAAGTTTCACATCAAATTTCATTTTCATAAGCCTTTATATTTTTCAGAAAACAATTTTCTTTAAAAATTATTTCTCGGACTTGGGACCTCGAAATTCGATTACGGGCATACGCCCAAGTCCCATATTTTCCTACGGATCCTCTGGGATCGTCAAATCGTGAGTCCGGGTCCGTTTATCAAAAATGTTGACCAAAGTCAACTTTATTCAAATAATTAATGTAAAATCATCATTGAATCAATTTTCTGCTTAACGGCTTCCCGGCTACACGCCCGGGCTCCGCAGACATATCGAGGTGAGATAAAAGGAGGATTTCATGACCTCGGAACACAGATTTAGCTAAAATTACACGGGATGATCTTTTGGGTCATCACAATCTCCACCTCTAAAATAATCGTTCGTCCTCGAATGGACATAGAAAGGTACCTGAATCGGGGAAAAGATGGGGATATCGGCTCTACATATCGGACTCAGACTCCCAGGTAGTTGCCTCAACAGGCTGACCTCTCCACTGAAAACTAACCGAAGGATAACTCTTCGATCTCAACTGACAAACCTGCCGAGCTAATATGGCTACCGACTCCTCCTCATATGTCAAATCCTTGTCCAACTGGACACTGCTGAAGTCAAGTACATGAGAGGGATCGGCAATATACCTCCGAAGCATAGATACATGAAACACCGGGTGTACGGCTGATAGAATAGGTGGCAAAGCAAGTCTGTAGGACACCTCTCCCACCTTGTCCAGAATCTCAAATGGACCAGTGAACCTAGGGCTCAAATTGCCCTTCTTTCCGAACCTCATCACGCCCTTCATGGGCGACACTCAAAGAAATACCCTTTCTCCAATCATAAATGCCAAATCACGAACTCTGCAATCCGCGTAACTCTTGTGCCTGGACTGGGTTGTATGAAGTCTATCCTGAATGATCTTCACCTTATCCAAGGCATCCTGGACTAACTCTGAACCCAACAATCTAGCCTCTCCCGGCTCGAACCACCCAATCGGCGACCGACACCGCCTACCATACAACGCCTCATATGGATCCATCTGAATGCTCGACTGATAGTTGTTGTTGTAGGCAAACTCAGCTAAAGGAAAGAACTGGTCCCATGAACCTCCAAATCAATGACACATGCTCGCAACATATCCTCCAAAATCTGAATAGTACGCTCGGACTGTCTGTCCGTCTGAGGATGAAATGATGTGCTCAAATCAACCCGTGTGTCCAACTCACGCTGAAATACTCTCCAGAAATAGGAGGTAAACTGAGTACCTCGATCAGAAATAATAGACACAGGCACACCATGCAGGCGAACACTCCTTGATGTATATCTTTGCCAACTTCTCTGAAGAATACGAAACTGATACAGGAATGAAGTGTGCTAACTTGGTCAGTCTATCCACAATGACCCACACTGCATCAAACATACTCTAAGTCCGTGGGAGTCCAACTACGAAATCCATGGTGATACGCTCCCACTTCCACTCGGGAAGCTCAATCTGCTGCATCAAACCACCGGGTCTCTAGTGCTCGTACTTCACCTGCTGACAGGTCAAGCACCTAGCTACATATGCTACAATATCCTTCTTCATCCTCTGCCACCAATAATGCTGCCGCAAGTCCTGTTACATCCTTGCGGCACTCGGATGAATGGAATACCGGGAACTATGGGCCTCCTGCAATATCAACTCACGAATGCCATCAACATCAGGTACACAAATCCGACCCTGCATACTCAAGACTCCCTCATCATTAGATTTGACTTGCTTGGCACCTCCGTGCCGAACCGTATCTCTAAGAACACATAAATGACGATCATCATACTGCTTGGCCCGGATATGATCATACAATGAAGAACGGGCCACAGTATGGGCCAAAACACTGCCAGTCTCAGAAACCTCCAATCTCATGAACCGGTTGCCCAAGGCCTGAACATCCAAAGCGAGCGGTAGCTCTCCGATTGGTATATAAGCAAGACTACCCATATTGGCTGACTTCCGGCTCAAAGCATCGGCCACCACATTGTCCTTCCCCGGATGATATAAGATGGTAATTTCATAATCCTTCAACAGCTCTAACCATCTCCTATGCCTCATGTTCAACTCTTTCTGCTTGCACAGATACTGCAAACTCTTATAATCCGTGAACACCTCACTTGGCACCCCATACAGATAGTGCCTCCGAATTTTCAACGCATAAAAATAGCTGCTAACTCCAAATCATGAACTGGATATTTCTTCTCATAAACCTTTAACTGACAAGAAGCATAGGCTATAACCTTGCCACCCTGCATCAACACTGCACCAAGTCCCACACGTGAAGTATCACAATACGCGGTATATGACCCTGAACCTGTGGGCAAGACTAACACTGGCGCCGTGGTCAAGGCTATCTTGAGCTTCTGAAAGCTCGCCTCACAATCATCTGACCACCTGAACTGGGCACCAATCTGAGTCAACTTGGTCATCGGGGCTGCAATTGATGAAAAGCCCTCTACAAACTGGCGATAATAGCTTGCTAATCCCAAGAAACTCCGAATCTCTGTAGCTGAAGTGGGCCTAGGCCAATCTCTAACTGCTGAAATCTTCTTGGGATCCACTTGAATACCCTCTAATGATACCACATGGCATAGAAATGCAACCGAACTCAACCAGAACTCACACTTGGAAAATTTGGCATACAACTGACTATTCTTCAGAGTCTGGAGGACGACTCGAAGGTGTTGCTCATGCTCCTCTCGGCTACGTGAGTAAATCAAAATATCATCAATGAAAATAATCACAAATGAGTCCAAATAGGGTCTGAACACTCGATTCATCAACTCCATAAAAGCATCGGGGGCATTTCTCAACCCAAATGACATCACCAGGAACTCATAATGCCCATGCCGAGTACGAAAGGCTGTCTTAGGGACATCAGACGCCTTAATCCTCAGCTGTGTAACCAGATCTCAAATCTATCTTGGAAAACACTGAAGCACCCTGAAGCTGGTAAAATAAATCATCGATCCTAGGCAAAGGATACTTGTTCTTAATAGTAACCTTGTTCAACTGCGGGCAGTCAATACACATCCTCATTGAGCCATCTTTCTTCTTAACAAACAACACTGGGGCACCCCACGGAGAAACACTAGGCCTAATAAAGCCTTTATCCAACAAATCCTGTAGTTGATCCTTCAACTCTGGCGGGCCATATGATACGGCGGAGTAGAAATGGGATGAGTGCCTCGAGCCAACTCAATGCAAAAGTCAATATTGCCACCCGACAGGTCAGCAGGGAATACCTCTGGAAACTCACGAACCACAGGCACCGACTCCATATAAGGAACATCAGCACTAGAATCACGAACATAGGCCAAATAGTCCAAGCAACCCTTCTCGACCATACGCCGAGCCTTCAAATATGAAATAACTCTACCGGAAGAATGACTAGGAGTCCCTCTCCACTCCAAACGAGGTACTCCTGGCTAGGTCAATGTCACTGTCTTGGCATGACAGTCCAGAATAGCATGGTAGGGAGATAACCAATCCATCCTCAAAATAACATCGAAGTCAACCATATCCAGAAGCAAAAGATCTACATGAGTCTCCAGACCACCAATAACCACTAAGCATGAACAGTAGACTCGATCTACCACAGTAGAATCACCCACCGGGGTAGACACATATACAGAAGTACTCAGGGAATCACGGGGCATGCTCAGATAAGGGGAAAAATATAAATACACATAGGAGAATGTAGAACCCGGATCAAATAAAACTGAAGCATCTCTGCTGCAAACTGAAACCATACCTATAATAACTGCATCAGAGGCCTCAACCTCAGGCTTGGCAGGAATAACATAGCATCGAGGCGAAGCCCCTCCAACCTGAACCATCTCTGGGTCTGCCCACTGCGGGCTGACCTCTACCTCTCGTGGCCTGCCCTCCACCTCTAACTGTCTTGCCTCCACCTTTGGCACCTCGACCTCCACCCCTAGCTGGCTGAAAGGGTGGGGGTGCACCTGGTGCGGGAATCATAGCACGAGAATCCTGATACTCAGAACCACTAGAAGCTCGGGGGTAAAACCTAGCAATGTGCCCCACACCACCACAAGTGAAGCAAGACCTCGGCTGCTGAGAATGTTGTCCCTGAAACTGTCCTTGACGACCAGAATAACCACTATGAAAGCTCTGAAGCGATGGTGCACTAATAGGGGCTAGTGGTGCACTGCAGGATACCTGGAGCGCTGACTGGAATGGCCTAGGAGGATGACCTCTGCCAAAGGAATCTTTGCCTCCAGATGAGACACCACTGAATCGACCGGAATGGCGAGGTCTCTTGTCAGGCCCCTGACCACTGCCTTGTGATAAGACCATCTTAATACGCCTAGCCAGATTGGACGCCTCCTGGAATGAAATATCAGTACCTGTCTCTCTGGCCATCTTGAGTCTAATAGGCTGAGCTAGACCCTCAATAAACTTCCTCACCCTCTCACAATCAGTGGGGAGTATCAATCTCCACAAAGCGTCGGCAGACATAGCTGCCCCCTACACTGTATGTGCTACAAAACTCGGCTGAGCTGCTCCAGCTGCCTGAGGTGCTGGAGTCTGGAACTGAGGAGCTAGCTGCTCCGGTGTGCGGGTAGCAGGAGTCTGGGTCCCTCCCCCAGCCTGAGAGACGGCTGGTTAGTAGGAAGGAGACCGGCCTGAGCCACGCCCTCCATAAGGCCCACTCAACGTACCAGAGCATCCTGAAGAACCGGGGTGGCAATGAACCCCTATGGGACCTGAGCTGGTCCGACTGGAACTGCCTGAGCAGGAATCTCACCGGCAAAGTCTACCTGTGGGTCCTCTAGTGGTGCTGCTGCTCTGAGTTGAGCCCTGGCTCTACCTCGGCCTCTAGCACGGCCTCAGCCTCGGCCCCTCGTAGGAGCTACAATAGGAGGATTGGTCTGTTGATCGGTAGATGGGGAAGCACGTGTTCTCGCCATCTGCGAGAGAATAGAATAGAAAGCCAGTTAGCATTTAGAATTCAAACCGCACGACAAAGAAGAAGAAATGTGAAGTTATTCCTAACTTTGCAGCCTCTGGGAGATAAGTACAGACGTCTCCATACTGATCCTTCAGACTCTACAAGTTTGTCCGTGAATTGTGAGACCTAGGCAACCTAGTGCTCTAATACCAACTTCTCACGATCCGAAATCCCACCTTCAGGCCGTGATGCCGTCTAACGTTGAACCCGCTAGACAAGCCAACTTACTGAATATTCTGATTTATTCCTTTATTATTTAGCATTTAAAAAGTTAAATACAAGAACAAATAGAAATAAGAATGTGGAAGATAATAAATTCAACAACTTACATAATACATCTTACAAAACTTCCTTAAACATACCCCAAAACTGGTGTCACAATTTCGCGGACAGTCTAAGATTTACTAAAAACATAAGTCTGAAATAAAAAAGTGTAGCTGTCTAGAAATACCAAATAAGACAGAAGGAAAGAAATAAATGGTAACGCCAAGGCCTGCGGACGCCTGCAGGACTACCTCGGTGTCGCCGTGGACTGAAGGATACTCCCTCGCTCAATGTCCACTGGATCCGGCTCCGTAATCTGCACAACATAAAGAAGTGCAGGTGTAGCATCAGTATAACTGACCCCATGTACTGAGTAAGTGTCGAGCCTAACCTCGGCGAAGTAGTGACGAGGCTAGGACGCGACCACACATAACACCTGTGCAATTTAATAGTAAACATGAAATAATGACAAGAAATAATCAAGAAAATACAACAACGGGGGAGAACATGCTGGGGACAAAGGGCAGTAACTAGCTGAAACAACGAAACAAGATAACAATTGGAATGCATAAATAACAGCAGGAATTAACAGCTCTGAACAAGTAAATAAACAGAAACGACACGACATTCCCTACGTGCATAACCTCACAATCGCTCAGCACGGAATGTCCACTCGTGCGTAAATAAATAATCACTCGGCACGGAATGTCCCCTCGTGCCTAACCTCACAATCACTCGGCACAGAATTTCCCCTCGTGCATAAATAAATAATCACTCGGCACGGAATGTCCCCTCATGCATAACCTCACAATCACTCGGCACGGAATGTCCCCTCATGCATAAATAAATAATCACTCGGCATGGAATATCCCCTCGTGCATAACCTCACAATCACTCGGCACAGAATGTCCCCTCGTGCCTAACCTCACAATCACTCGGCGCAGAATTTCCCCTCGTGCATAACCTCACAATCACTCGGCACAGAATGTCCCCTCGTGCGTAACATGTATAAAACCAACAATTAGACAGGAAAATTCAACAAATAGAAACCTCGAATGCACAGAAATATTCAACAAGGATTCTACTGTCCCGGCAAGGGACTCAGCTATAACCAATCTCACTCAGGGCTTGGCTTGACCCTGTGTTCTCCCGGGTCGGAGGCGAGAACTTTAAAGTGAATCATTCAGTGGTGGGGAGTTATAATCTTACAAATAATCCTCAACCGAACGAGTATCAATAACATTCTACATCATGATATATCCTCAATGTATCACTTCCTGAATAACAACTAATTCATAACACAGAGAATATCAAAGAACACTATGAAATTCATCAATTCGACTCACAGGCATACTTGACCACAACATATAGGTACCTGTCACCTCACCTATACGTTGGACATGGAATAACACATAGCAAATAAGACTCTATAATTATTCCCTCAAGATAAGGTTAGGCCAAACACTTACCTCGACTCCAAGAATGCAAATCAAGCGTCTACCACTACTTTTCCTCTCGAATCCGACTCCGAAACAATCGTATCTAGACATAATCGACTTAATAACATCAATAATTTCTCAACAATTCAATTTCAATGCCTAATTATAGATTTCCCAACATTCTTCCCAAAAATTCAAAAATCGACCCTGGGCCTGCTTGGTCGAAACACGAGGTTCGGACCAAAACCTGATCACCCATTCACCCACGAGCCCGAATATATAATTTCTTTTGAAATCCGACCCCAAAACGAGGTCAAATTCTCAAATATTCAAAAGCCCTAACTCTACCCATTTTCCCAATTTCTACCTTTGATTTCATATTTTTAGGCCTAGAATCTAATTAATATTGATGAAAAATGGAAGAAAACAATGTTAGAATCACTTATCTAAGTGGTTATGGTGAAGGAACTCTTCAAAGGTCGTCTATGAGGTTTGGAGAAGAAGAGGGTTTGTGAATTTTGGTAAAATCCCGTAATGGATTCTGTTTTTTACACTTAAAATCACTGGGCGAAGATACACAGTGCGTTCGCGGCCAAAGCTCCGCGTTCGTACAGGTTTTCCTAATTTACTCTCCGCGATCACACCCCAACAGGTGCGTTTGCACTGGCCTTGCACCCCCAGCCCCCAAACCTCCTTAACCCTCTGCGTTCGCGACCCCTACATGCGTTTGCATAGGGTCACTTACCTAAAGGTCTGCGTTCGCACCCAGTGAGTTGCGTTCGCATAGGTCTAATCTACTCTGACCCCCCATAACCCCCACAACCCTGTGCGTTCGCACTTCATGGTGTGCGTTCGCACTTCATGGTGTGCGTTAGCACAGGGTAAATCCCTGGACACCAGCAACAACACTAAAACACCATATTTTCTAAGGTTTTTGCTCTCCGACACCTACCCGAAACTCACCCGAGCCCTCGGGGCTTAAAACCAAATATACACTCAACCTCAAAAATATCCTACGGACTTATTCGAGTAACTAAACCACCCAAATAACATCATAAACATCGAATTAAACCTCAAAATCTATAGAAATTCTCAAAAACTTCATAAACTTCAAATTTTCCATTTTTGATCGGAAACACGTCAAACCAAGTCCGTTTCTTACCAAATTTCACAGATAATACAATA
This sequence comes from Nicotiana paniculata, assembly GCA_005239505.1. Lineage (NCBI taxonomy): Eukaryota > Viridiplantae > Streptophyta > Magnoliopsida > Solanales > Solanaceae > Nicotiana > Nicotiana paniculata. The sequence goes on along the minus strand of ML344331.1, from coordinate 13,593 downwards.
ATCATATTGACCCTTTTCTGGGCTTCGGAACCATAATACGGGCCCGATAACACAGGTTTCACATCAAATTTTATTTTCAAAAGCCTTTATATTTTTCAGAAAACAATTTTCTTTAAAAATCATTTCTCGGAATTGGGACCTCGGAATTCGATTCCGGGCATACTCCCAAGTCCCATATTTTCCTACGGACCCTCCGGGACCATCAAATCACGGGTCCGGGTCTGTTTACCAAAAATATTGACGAAAGGCAACTTTATTCAAATAATTAATGTAAAATTATCATTTAATCAATTTTCCACTTAACGGCTTCCCGGCTACATGCTCGGGCTGCACACGCATATCGAGGTGAGATAAAAGGAGGCTTTCATGGCCTGGGAACACAGATTTAGCTAAAATTACACGGGATGACCTTTTGGGTCATCACACAGCTACACATGATATAAATGAGATATCACTCATGTACATAGAGATATACACTGGATACAATAGGAGATACACGTGTGGAGTCGTCTTGAACTTGACTTTTCAATCTAAAATGTGTGATACAAAATTAAAATTTTAACATGTTTTATCGATATACACATTATTAATATGTTATACACGATGATATACAAATAATATATCTAATTCTCATTTTGTATATCAATATATCTCTAGCAAATACATTATATCCACAAGAAACTATGTGTTATATACTGAAATATACAAAGAAAAAATATCTTTTATTTACATTTGATATAAAAAATTATATACATTTTGATTTACATTAAGAATAAAATAAACTTGTAATATATATCTGGTATACACATTATTTGATGTGTTATACACACTGTGATATATAAATAATATAATTTTTTTCATTATGATATACATTGATATAGAGATAAAATAAATTTTAAATAATTCTATTTATCATTTTATATTTTAGATAATAAAGAAGGAAAATAAAATTTCAATATATATTTTAATATATAAAAAAGAAGAAAATAAAGTTTTGATATATATTTTGATATACATATTATTATTGTGATATACATTTATGGGCTATTTGGTGCCAATATCTATAACTAGGGCTATTTTCTGCCAATTGTGTGAGTACATTGTCAGGAGAAAGTGCACGGTTAGCCATTAATAACACATGTAATTACTTTTAAGCCATTGTTTAAAATGTCTTTAGTCTTTAGCCACTGCTTTAATAAACTTTAACTGCCTGGACGAAAATACTCTTATGCTCATGTCCTTAACTTTTGAACTTAACTTCAGGACTACATGTCCTTAACTTTTGAACTTGGAACTCTAAGTTCAGGACTTCAGGACTACGTGTCCTTAATTTTTGAACTTAACTTCATGACTTCAGAACTACATGTTCTTAACTTTTGAACTTAACTTCAAGACTTCAGGACTACATGTCCTTAACTTCAATTTTATTAGCTATGATATGTATATTATATACAGCATGTAGATGCATCATCCTTAAAATTGTTAAAACATAATGGTCATAGTACATTTATATCCTATGACGCCTATCCGTTCATCGATCTAGTTAAGAAATACATGGTTTACAAATGAGTGACATCAGATTTTTAGCAGAATGTGTACATGAATTTTGAGTATCACTGCTCTCAGATGTCTTCCAGTTCTATTGTAAACAAAGAGTAAGTACAACGACATATAAATCCACCAACTACTCTTCGACTTTGAGGTAATTAATGAAATGAATGCATCGGCGTATTTCCGTTTGGGAAGGAAAGGGTAACACTGCCTTTTCATATTAATTTTAATAGACTAGTGGCTACTTTTGCTCAGCATTAAAAATACTGAATAAAAAGTAAATACCACTTTAAAAAGTGACTACCCCATACAATTTTTACACATTATTACACCATGCCAAAACCCCAAAATACAATGTAGAAAATAGAGTTTCCAAAAGAAAGAATGGGCCTTTATAGACCCCCAAAAAAACAAGGCCTAATACAAACTCAAAAAGTACATAAAAATAGAGTGAGCAGAGAGCGGGGAAGAAAGGAAAGGAAAGGAAAGGAAAGGAAAGGAAAATGTTGCAGTATCCGTCCTTCATGTTACAGTACCCATGCTCTACTCGGATCATTCCGACGTCGTTTTTGCTCCCCGCGCAGTGGCCCCAGCCTCAAAGCGACGAGCTCCTCCTTGCTATGGAGGAATCTGATTTTGAAGAAAAGGTCTGTCTTTCCCCTCTTTCTCCCAACAGTTTCGAATCTCATTATAATTTTATATGTATCTTTAGGTATCAACTGTTGAAAGTCTGATCTTATCATAAATATTTAGTTGTGCTTCTCTCATTTGTTGTGAATTGCTAGGGGAAGTAGCCTAAGTGACTTCCTTTTTTGTTTTGATCGGTCGGTAACATGAAGTATTTTTCCTCATTTTGTCTCCAAAATGTTAACTAATTGGCTTAATGATTATATTACTGCTGGTAAATATGTTGCTGTAATATAAATTATGCTTGCTTTAAACAACTTTTTTTTTTGTAGGGGAACTTAGCTTCTCATTATTGTGTTGCTTGTCGATGCATTTATAGGGGTATCAAATGTTGATAATTAGGTCATATTATTATTATAAATATTTAAAAGTGCTTGTCTCGCCGAGAATTGCTGGGGAACTCAGGGAAGTAACATACATTTTCCCTCAGTATTACTGCTAGTAAATATGCTGTTATTATATAGGTTATACTTGCTTGAAAGAAATTGTTAATCTTTATTAGGGTTCGAGGTGAACTAGTTTATATGGATTATGAACATCCAACACAAAATTAATCTTGATAGGGTAGGGGGAGCCACAAATATTAATAAATAAACACTAGAAATGTTTGTCTCAAAGTTAATATATTCTTGAAAGTTTTCAAGCCTTAACGAACTTGGACCATAGTTTCTAGCTTTCTCTATTATTCTGACGCGATAAACGAAATGTACAAAAGTGATGAACCAAGTGTGTGGTCCTAAGTGATACGATGTTTGGAAGAAAAAAAAATAGAAATAGAAATGTTTATGTAATTATGATGAGGATATTAAGTATTAACAGCACCATGTCAACTTAAGAGGAAGACTATTATTTATTTTTTTTTGGGTCAAAATAAAATGCACACAACAAGCTCTTTTGGACTCAAGAGCTATTTCTGAAAAAGTAAGACAAAAACTGTATCTACATCACTAAGCAAAACTTTGGCATTGCAATGCTATTCAGTTTCAGCTCCGCACCTTCTAGGAAAGGTATAAGCTGGAACCTCAGCATATAGCAGCAATCTAGCCAACTCTATGTTGGGTACCTATTAAAACTCTCTGATTGACTCTTCCATTTACAATTTCTCTGGCCTATGATATGAAGTTGTATAACAATTTCCTTGATCCTTTGCCAACTCTCTTGTTTCTGCTTCTGAAATCTTCTTGCATTCCTCTCTGCCCAGATGCGGTAAACAATGGTTGCGAATAGGAAGCCTAGGATACTAGCTCTTGGCCTGCTGTTATTAACGCTGTTAGATGCCCACTGCACTTTATCCTGCGAAAAGTCACTTCTTCTGTTTTTCCCCAGCCAAGCTAGTATAAACCCCCACAAATGCTTTGAATAAGGACAGGCAAGCAGGAGATGTGACATTGTTTTCTCAGTATCTGAACTATATAGCACACAGCCCTTATCAACCTGAATCCCTCATCTTTCTATTTCTAGTCTATCAACATCGGCGAGTCTTTGTTGTATTGCCAACCATAGGATGAATTGATGCCTAGGTATTATGCTTTTCGCCAAGACTCCCTTCTTCCATGCTACCTTTCGAAACTGAGGGGTGAAAGATTTTTAAGCTTTCTTGATGCGGAACTTCTCCTTTTCTGTAAAGCTGTTAAACACTAAACTAGGATCCCCATTACTCACTAACCAGTCTTTTGCATCAAAGATCTTCCTGACTACCCAACCAGCTTGTTTAGGAGTAGGAAAGTGTGGCAAGTCTCTCCCTTTAGAATCTATGAATCCATTTCACCCATAAGTTTCTTTTTTCTGAGTCACAACTCACAACCCAAAGAAGCTTGCAAATAGCTGCTTTGTTTCATCTACAGAAATCCAGAATTTTTAGCCCCCCAGCAGACATTGGCATATACCGTTTGTCTCATGCTACTAAGGCCTTCCTTGAGACCTCATTGCTGCCAGTCCACAGGAATGTCCTGCAACCATTTGGCACTACTGTAATGATCTTATTTGGTAGTAGAAAGACTTGAACCCAATAAGTTTGCATTTCAAATAGAACACTCTTGAATAGCTGGACTCTTCCACTTAAATACAGGAATTTTTTTGGACCAGCATCTTATTCTTGAAAGAAAAGCAAGATTGACAGAAAGTTAGGCTTGATAGAGCTACTTTAGGGTAGCTGGTGGAGAAGGACTAATCACTAATGATGTGCCTATTGCACAAGGCTCTTGACCTATAGGATTTTTCTTCTACTAGTCTCTTCCCTGGGTTAAGAACAATGAAAATTTGTCTTTGCAGAGAGTATCCTTTTATGCGTTGTACAAAAAATGAAAAAGATGCAGTGACGCTTCCATGATATATACATAATTCTTCAGACATTTCTCTTCACTTGCCTTTATGTTTTTACAAATGTATTTTTTCATTCTATCTTTTTTTTGTGTGTGTTTATGAGTTACGATCTTCTTCTAGCTTTTTATATATTCTCCCCAACATATGTTCCTTCAGGCCTCAACCATCCCTGTATTAAGGTACTTATTTGCTGCTTGCTTACTTAAGTTTATGTAAGTTGTTATTTCTGGAGTTATTCCAGTGACAATTACCTTAATTAAAGGTTTGTACATTATAATTGCTGCGACAACTGTTAAATTATTAGTTGATTAGGTTAAAAAATTAGGACTGCAAACTTCTCCTAGTGCCATGTACCTTAATTATAATTGCGAAGTCAGGTGTTGGAAGCCAACAGCTAAGTGTTTAGTTGGCAGTATAGCAGAACACTGCCTGTCCTACTATTTGAGGATCGTTGATGCAACTAACTCTTACTTCTAGCTATTTAAGACCATTGAGGGATTAATGCTGAAGGAAAGGAGGGGTTAGAAACAAAAAAGAAAGAATTATGATGAAGTGGAGGGAGACAAAATCATGCTATATAATTTCACAGTTTCTCAAGAAATCTTCTATCGAAAAAGATTCTTATGTAGGTTAAGTTGGTTCATTTTTTGAACAAACAATATAATGATCATAAAATTAGTTTGTATTGGTTTTCTGGAAGAGGTTGAATTGTGACCTTTTTCTCTGAACGATGTCTCAATTTTTCCATGTTAACATCAATAAGACTTATTTATAAGAACAAAAAGTTCTCTGGAAGAGATTGAATCATGAACTTTTCCCTGGCTGGTGTCTACATTCTCCCTTACTGGAATACTACTAAGGTTTAAGACTTAAAAAGGTGCCATATTGGAGAAAATAGGAAAATATGTTCTTTGTGTAGCCCATGATAAACCAAAGTGGGATAAAGTGGGCATGTATCAAACAGTTGGCTGGTTGGATCCAGCTTTTCCTCTTACTTGCTTTGTTGCAACTCTTAAGTCCGTTATGTTTGTTTTCTTTCCCTTTTCTGTAACTTTCTGTCTCGCTTTCATTTGCAAAACGGCATTCTTTCTTCCTTCTTTTTTTTTCATAAGAAGTTGTCTGGCCTCATATCAACTGACAAATACTACCATGTTCCTAAGTTTTCCTTCTTGATGTTTGCAAATTTTGCAGTGTAATGAAATCAGAAAGATGAACAGCAACTTAGTGGTAATTGGGAAGACTAACATAGATAATGATAAAGAAGACTTTGACAATGAAGCAGACGATGATGATGCAGACAATGGCGAGGAGTCAGAAGGTGATGACTTTGAGCAGGAAACTGGTTGACATGCCTTGATTGGTTTCCTGCATCTGTGTGCGGTCTATCTATGGTAATGCTTCGTGGTTCATGGTTTGGACTTAAGTTCTAAAATTTTCTGAACAGTATCTGGATATATTTGCTCAATTGTTTTGTAGCCAAGGAGAGATGGTTGGCATTTCCCTGGTAGGAACGGAAAGAGCCATCGGTCTTTCTGGCAGAAGAATCATATATGAAGAACTTGATCTTTGTTTATGTATTTTGGATGATACAACTACTCAAGATTTTAATTTCTTTTACTTTGAAAGAGGAGATCTGTTTTATATGCAGTTAGTTTCTTGTTCTATCCATTAAGTATACAACAGAAGATACAAAGTGTATTCTTCTCTAACTTCGATTGTACAATAATTTAACATTATACATTACACTGTAACTTTGAAAAACGATATACTAATAAGATTGGTTTATACGAAACCTTAAAGATTAATATCAAGTATATTGGATTTACATATGTATACGGTTACCTGATTTTTTTTAGTTAATCGTGATGGGGGCGGCAGACCAAGGTTCGACCCCAAGTTATATCGGGCATGAAGATATATTGCCAAGCTCGTGATTCACGGACTGATCGAGACTGAGCGAAATAAAGTTCGAGCGAGATCGAAGGAAGCTTGTCGAGTCAAATAACAGACAGCCGAGATATCCGTGACCGGGCAAGGATCGTGGCGGAAATCTCGGCACGTATCAAGATAAGACCGGTTAATTAGCCAATCATGAGATTTCCTTCTGTATTTAAAATTATACCATAAGTAGAATTCCTCTACTATATAAAAGGGTTCTAATCATTTGTAAGCATCACATTTATGCATGACAAAGCAAGATATAACATTTTCTCTCTTAAGCATTCTCACTCTGTTGTTCAGTGTTTACTTTTCAATAACATATTCAGTTGGTTCGAGGGCGACCTAGCTCGAGGGCCAAAGTTGCGCATTACATTGGTTTGCTTTATTTTACAGTTAATTTCTAATATCAATTATCATATTTCTCAGTTTGTGCATGTTGCGGCCAAGCGCACACGCAAGTATACATAGTCGTCAAGTAATAAAGTGACTAAAGTCGGATGTCGAACCCGCGAGTACTTGTGATTTAATATTAACTAAATTAGATTATCATAACTATCTAAACAAGAATTAAACCTATAAGTATTTGATTCTAAACTAACTAAAAAAAAAAAATAGTGAACTCTGAACAAAAAGATAGAAGATTTTTATGTTATCAATGCGATGAAAATGATCTAGGGTCACGGGCTATCTAACAATCCTATTGTATTCTTCGATTGAATTGACTAACTAATTTATCTAGTTTATTAGTTAACAGGGTTAATATTACTCATAAGAATCTGTTGAGTTCTTACTTGCCTATTCAAGCTAACATAACGCCTATATGTCTATGGAATTATAACTAACAAGAACACATTTATAATTCCTGCAAATCAACCAAGCAAGGCAATTAGGTATATGTCTATCCTAACCGTGAATCCATTCCCCGATGCCCAGATTCAAGAACTTGCTCTACTCAATCCTATATGCAATCTACAATTCTCACTTTCAAGTTCAACTATAGATTCATAGATAGTATTCAATTGGTGATCAAACAATCAAATAATTAAGCACAAGATTGAATAAATAACCAATACGATAAATCAAGAAATCAAAATCAATATTCGAAGAACAATAGTCATGAAAAAACCACAACCTTAGAACGTGAAGTTTTAGCTCCACATAGACATGGTATCCAAACAACAAATCATACAAAGAAACATAAAAAATACTAAATTTGGTGGAAGAAAAGATGGAACCCGGCCTCCACGGCTGCTCTATGCTCTCCCTAGGTCAAAAGTTACACAAATAACATTTTTACATGTATTTATACCAAGTAAGGTCAGGACTAGACGAAAACACCTTCTCCCGCATGAAATAGGACTCTGGCTTTGTATAATTTGTACAGGCGCGCCGCATGAGGTGACGCGCCATGCGGCGTGCTTGTGGGGAACTTCAAAGAGCATGCAATTTGAGGGCAGCGGAAATTTACACAGTCGTGGAGCACTACGCGGCGCCCTACGCGTTGCGAAAAAGATGAAAGTTGTAGCCCTTTTACATAGCTTTCCAACGATATATTGTGGAGCCCAAACAGATTTCTGAGCAAAAAGTTATGTAAATTTTACTGGACAATGCTCAGTATGTCTGCTCGATTCTTCGTTTCGTTCTTAAAGTGCACTATCATCCGTTGATCCCCGAACACGATCCCACTTAATCCTTGGGATTTTACTCAGACTTCAAAGCTCCAGAATAGCTTGAATTCATTCCATAATATCTACATAGATTAGAATCACTCCTAAAAGGCATAAAACACACATTTAGTGCAAAACACTAGCGATTAAAGGTCAAACTCAATTAAAGTGCAGTAAATTAAAGTGTAATAAGAGACTAAAATACGTAATTATAGCCTATCATCAACACCCCACACTTAAACTATTGCTCATCCTCAAGCAATCAAACTACACTTTATATAGACACGCCCTTTTTAATTCAAACAAATGGGTAAGACTTGTAATGTGGTTGCCAAAGAAACAGGAAAGCCTCAAATGAGTTAACTACGATACATACTAATTAGGCGGGTAAAACATATAACTGGTTCAACAAAGAAATGCCTATATCACTTCCAAGACTGAAAAAAACTACTATTTCGCTTTGCAAACACACGGGCAAGTTCTAGACATCAAATACAATGCACAGAATTACACACACATGGCACATAACTCACTCAGGATTGGACTCATCAAGATACTCTAGTCAAAGCAGTTAAACAAACTTAAGATTATACAATTTAAGGTACTTATACAAGAGTAAAAAATTGAGTCTAAGTGTCACAACTAAAGTACTCGTTATTCTCAAAGCATAACAAAGTCAAGAGATATTGCTTCAATTCAAAACATAGCACAAGGTTTTCTACTTCTAACAAAATAAAAATTAAGTACACTCGATTCGAACAAAATCCTTGGAAAAGAACCGCGGCACAAATAAAAACCAAGGGGGAATTACTACACTACATACAAAGAAAATATTTTTATTCTTTTTCTTTAGAATTAAATCCCTCAAGAAAACTGTCTAGGAGATCCATCGTCGAAAAAAATCCAATTTTTTTACTTTTTATTTTTATTTTTCTTAGGAGCTACTAAAATACTACACAACTACGAAAACAAAAAGAAGAAGTAAATATTTTTCTAACACACTACTACTAATGATCTAGAGAAATTCTCCTACCTCACACTTAAAGGAGTATAGGTGTCCCCAATACACAAATAAAGCAAAACAATAACGATGGTGGATAAGAAACTCCCTAAAAGGACAAAGGACGAAGCAATAGCGGCTCACAGGTACTCAGACTTCCCCCAAGGATGATTCTTTGTGTGGGTACCCCACACTTAGTTCTCACCGTCTAGCTCACTTTTGCACTCTTCGAATGTCTTTGCTTTCTATGCTGGTAATCCTACAAAATTAAAACAAACACTACAAAAATAATATAATAAAAATAAAAATAAAAGAAAGCAGTAAAGTTGTGTTGCCTCCCAACAAGCGCCTAATTTAATGTTGCGGCACGATGTGAACCACTTTTTGCCTCCACCTCGAACTTATGAATTGCGCTCCTTGGCTTCAAGCTTTCTATTATGCTCCCGCGGCGGTGAGACAAATTTAATTGTGCCAAGCAACTAATATCGCGTTTTACACTTCTTGGCCTTCGGATGAGGTATGTAATTCTTTCTCTCTGGCACAACGAATTCAAGAATGTAAACACCCCGTTCCTCATCCATTGGCTCCTCCAAAGGCTCAGATGACTCGATTTCCGTGTCATCATCCAAACACAATGTTGAAAAATATATGGAATGAGGATCAATACGCCCTAACTTTAAAATTGTATTACTCTTCACATCCTCATATGTACACACACTAGACTCTTCAAATATAATATTATCTACTACCTCGCATGGCTCTAGTGCACTTTTCTCAACATAGGCATCATCAACAAAAATATGCTTGAATGATTGGCTCTCCAGTTTTAGCTCCTCCATTTGGCATATAAGCTCCTTTTCAACTTCACATAACTCACTACTATTTTGTTGGGCGTTAGACGCATCAACCTTTGCATTGAATTGAGCTCCCAAGTCGTGATTAGCAATGCCAAATTTATCGATCTCTTGTCCCAGTTCAACTCTTCCTTATATAAAGTGTCTCATCTCATCAGTAATTTCCTCACATTGAGCCTCATATATTTTCAATCTTTCAGCTTGTTCTACTAGCCAAGTTTGACTGAAAATCTCCTCTTTTTCAAAATTTTCCTCTTGCTCGTGCTTGCTCTTTTCATTCAATTCTTCCATATTGGCCTCCATTTTTGTGATTGTTGCCCTCATTCTTTTCATATCATTTTTGAGTTCATAATGTTGCTCTGCTACTTGCCTTAGAATATACCTAATATATGCACTAAGTTCTATATCCTGCACTTCATTGCCCCTAACAAACTCACAAACATCATTAGAAAGATCATAATAAGGGCTCAGAGAAGGATGAAAAAAATTAGGACAACCAACCCAATGACCATCATGACTACCACACATTTTACAAATATTCCACTCAAAGAATTGAGATTGTGCGCACAACTCGCTCCCGGAAATATTCTGACAATTTTTCCACCAGTGGGGTCCTCTATAATATGGACAAGGATCATCAAAATAAGAATAACCATCATTCGAATAATTTTTATTCCAAGATGCCATGTTAAAATGAATAAAAATACTAACTAAACTAAAACAAAAAAATGAATAGATAAAAAATAGATGCCTAATCTAGAAAAATAGCTAATTTCTAAGTCCCTGGCAACGGCGCCAAAAACTTGTTGCGGCCAAACACACACGTTAATATATGCGGTCATCAAGTACTAAAGTGACTAAAAGTCGGATGTCGAACCCAAGAGGACTTGTGATTAACTATTAACTAAATTAGACTATCTTAACTATCTAAACTAGAATTAAACCTACAAGTATTTTATTCTAAACAAATTAAAATAAAAAAATAAATAGTGAACTCTGAACAAAAGGATAGAAGATTTTTATGTTATCAATGCGATGAAAACGATCTAGGGGCATGGGCTATCTAACAATCCTATTGTATTCTTCGATTGAATTGACTAACCAATTTATCTAGTTTATTGGTTAACATGGTTAATATTTCTCATAAAAATCTGTCGAGTTCTTACTCGCCTATTCAAGCTAACCTAACGCCTATATGTCTATGGAATTAGAACTAACAAGAACACATTTATAATTCCTGTAAATCAACCAAGCAAGGCAATTAGGTATATGTCTATCCTAACCGCGAATCCACTCCCCGATGCCCAGGTTCAAGAACTTGCTCTACTCAATCCTATATGAAATATAGAATTCCCACTTTCGAGTTCAACTCTAGATTCGTAGGTAGTATTCAATTGGTGATCAAGCAATCAAATAATTAATCACAAGATTGAATAAATAAACAAATACGATAAATCAAGAAATCAAAATCAATATTCGAATAACAAAATTCATGAAAGAACCACAACCCTAGAACGTGAAGTTTTAGCTCCACATAGACATGGTAGACAAACAACAAATCATACAAAGAAACATAAAAAAATACTAAATTAGGTGGAAGAAAAGATGAAATCTGGTCCCCACGACGGCTATGTGCTCTCCCTAGGTCAAAAGTTTGTCAAAAGTTACAAAAATAACGTTTTAACATGTATTTATACCAAGTAGGGTCGGGTCCAGGCGCAAACACCTTTTTCCGCGCGAAATAGGACTCTGGCTCTGTAAAATTTGCCCAGGCGCGTCGCCCCACGATGTGCTTGTGGGGAACTTCAGAGAGCATGCAATTTGAGGGCAGCAACAATTTACACAGCCGCAGCGCACTATGTAGCCTGGCTGTGAAAAATTAAAAAATGTAAAACATGAAAGTTGTAACCCTTCTAAATAGCTTTCCAACAATATATTGGGGAGCCCAAACAGATTTCTGAGCAAAAAGTTATGTGCATTTTACTGGACGATGCTCAGTATGCCTGCTCGATTCTTCGTTTCGTTCTTAAAGTGCACTATCATCTATTGATCCCCGAACACGATCTCAACTTAATCCTTGGGCTTTTACTCAGACTTCCAAGCTCCAGAATAGCTTGAATCCATTCTATAACATCAACATAGATCGGAATCATCCCTAAAAAGGCATAAAATACACATAAACACTAGCGATTAAATCTCAAACTCAATTAAAGTGCAGTAAATTAAAGTGTAATAAGCGACTAAAATATATAATCATAGCTTATCATCAGTGTCAACTGAAATTACGTATCCTTAAATTCACTTATAAATTTAATTGTTATCCGATTTGAAAGGAAAACAACATCATCTCTACCGATGGTACATAATTTGCACCAATGTTTATAAAAAAGAAAAAAATAATCATTAATGTACACAATACATGTAATAATAAGAAAATGTAATGATGCGATAAGGTAGGGGAGTGCAACTAAAGCAAAATAATCACCAAAAGCTATTCAAACGAAGTTGCTCTATCTTAATTCGTGGTGTACAGAATAGAGTCATATGTATTCCGGGGACCAATGTTGATGTCATTGCCCCTTTTATTCCCTTATAAATATTTCGAATGGTGGTTACACCTTAGGACATTTCTTGAGCAATTTTAATATATTATCACTTCGCATGCTAGGAACGAAGGGTTCTATCCACTTAACACTAATCCAAACCTAGATAAGGCAGTGGTTCTGGAAAATGAGTCATCAATTATCCTAGTAGAGGCTATACCCTACGTTAGCCATTCAATGATTTTAAATTATCAAATTTCTTCCTCCTTCTTTCAATTTGCAGTTGATTGCATCACATAACCGACAATTTCTTGGCAGTCATGTAGAAGTAGACAATTTTCCCCTTCCAACTCTTTCGTAAATGTCAAAAAGGAAAAAAAACGGTCTTGATTTTTTTCAATATTTATCGTGACTGAAACTCGGATTGTGAATACTAGAATCAAGAGTTTATAATTTACTCCCAAGTACTGCACATAACGCCTGGTTGTATATAGATCAACTATAAGCATTTAAGCACACTCTTCACCTTTTATTCAATTGCGAAAACACTGAGGAACGAGTTTTCTCTTCCTGTTTCTTAGCGAAACAATCAAGATAAATTAGTTAAGAACTAATTAAAATATAGACATGTTAAAAATTGCTAATTAATTAATCTGGCCTGAATATAGATGTATGATCGAGCAACCAAAATCTTGGTTTACAATAGCCTTAGTAATCATTGTTAGTATACTGTATTTGTAAACTAATTGTGGAAAAAATAAAATAACATAAACAGAAATGTAAATGAAATAACAAAATTNCACAAAGTTCGGTAGCAAATCACACTTACTTTTGCTTTCTTTGAAGTTAAGAATATGCAGAAGAAAGGAGGAGAACTCAGAAATTAGTATGTAAAATCTGAGAGAATGGACTTGTATTTATAGTCAAAGCTAGGCTGAAATCTGAAGAGGTGCAACTCTTCAGACTGGTTATTTTTTCAAAACGGCCATAGAATAAATGCCATGACATAATTGGCTATTTACTCAACA